>WQNJ02000285.1:0-38944 GCA_016584745.2 Phylloscopus trochilus trochilus | reverse complement strand
GAGACCCCCCCCACAAAAGAGGGGGCAGGGAGACCCCCGGGGGTGGGGGAGGGGACACGAGGACCCCCCCCCCCCCACAGCCCTGAGGAGGGGGGGAGGGGCAAAGACACCCCGAGCAGAGGGGGGGGGGGGGGGGGACAAGGACACCTGGGGACCCCCAAAGAGAGGGGGGGGGATGGACGAGGACCCCCCCCCCAAGACCCTCAAAGCCACCAGAGGGGGAGGGGGGGGGACAAGGACTCCCCCCACCCCCCCCCCACCCAGAGCCCCTGACCACCAATGTGGGGTCAGGGCCACAAAGGCACCCCCAGACCCCCAAGGACACCCCCAGACCCCCAAGGACACCTCAGGACCCCCACAGCACCAAGGTCACCTGGATGTCCACGCCCTGGGGTGGGGACAGTGGGGACAAAGCCACGTGTGAGGGGGGGGTGACCCCACGAGCCCTCCCAGCTCTGAGATTGGGGTCGAGGAGACCCCCAAACCCCCCGAGGTGGGGGGGGGGGGAGGACAGCGAGTCCCCTGACCCTGAGAATGACCCCTGAGTGACCCCCAGAGTGACCGCAGAGTGACCCCAGGGTGACCCCTGAATGACCCCAGAGCAACCCCCCAGAGTGACTCTGAGTAACCCCAGAGTGACCCCCCAGAGTGACCCCAGGGTGACCCCTGAGTGACCCCTGAGTGACGTCCCAAAGTGACCCCTGAGTGACCTCAGAGTGACTCTGAGTAACCCCTGAGTGACCCCTCAGAGTGACCCCCTGAGTAATCCCAGAATAGCCCCCGAGTGACCCCAGAGTGTCCCCAGAGTGACCTGAGTGACCCCTGAGTGACCGCAGACTGACCCCCCTAGACTGACCCGAGTGACCCCAGAGAGTGTCTGCAGAGTGACCCCTGAGTGACCCCTGAGTGACCCCTGAGTGACCGCAGACTGACCTCCCAGACTGACCCGAGTGACCCCAGAGAGTGTCTGCAGAGTGACCCCTGAGTGACCCCTGAGTGACCCCCCTGAGTGACCCCCCAGAGTGGCCCCGGACTGACCACAGAGTGACCACTGAGTGACCACTGAGTGACCGCAGTGACCCCAGAGAGTGACCCCAGAGTGTCCCCGGAGTGAGTGACCATGGAGTGCCCCTGCAGTGCCCCCAGAGTGACCCCGGAGTGACCCCAGAGTGACCCCACTGTGATCCTGTGGTGCCCCTGGAGTGGCTGCAGGGTGACCCCGGAGTGACCCCACAGTGACCCCAAAGTGCCCCCATAGTGACCCCACGGTGAACCCATGGTGCCCCGCAGTGTCCCTGGAGTGTCCCCAGAGTGACCCCACAGTGACCCCGCGGTGCCCCTGGAGTGGCCGCAGGGTGACCTCGGAGTGACCCCAGAATGAGTGACCCTGCAGTGACCCTGCAGTGACCCCAGAGTGACCCCGGAGTGTCCCCAGAGTGGCTGGAGGGTGTCCCCAGAGTGACCCCACGGTGCCCCCGCAGTGACCCTGTGGTGACCCCACAGTGACCCCACAGTGGCTGGAGGGTGTCCCCACAGTGCCCCCACGGTGACCCCACAGTGACCCCACAGTGACCCTGCAGGGTGACCCCGCAGTGGCTGGAGGGTGTCCCCAGAGTGACCCCACAGTGTCCCCACAGTGCCCCCGCGGTGCCCCAGAGTGACCCCGCAGTGACCCCGCGGTGACCCCGCAGTGATCCCGCAGTGGCTGGAGGGTGTCCCCAGAGTGACCCCGCAGTGACCCCGCGGTGACCCCGCAGTGACCCCGCAGTGGCTGGAGGGTGTCCCCAGAGTGACCCCATAGTGCCCCCAGAGTGACCTCGCAGTGATCCCACAGTGACCCCGTGGTGACCCCGCAGTGATCCCACAGTGGCTGGAGGGTGTCCCCAGAGTGACCCTGGAGTGCCCCCAGAGTGACCCCAGAGTGACCCCGCAGTGACCCCACAGTGCCCCCGCAGTGACCCCACAGTGGCTGGAGGGTGTCCCCAGAGTGACCCTGGAGTGACCCCGCAGTGACCCCAGAGTGACTGGAGGGTGTTCCCACAGTGCCCCCGCGGTGCCCCCGCGGTGCCCCCGCGGTGACCCCGCAGTGACCCCGCAGTGACCCCGCGGTGCCCCACAGTGACCCCGCAGTGACCCCGCAGTGACCCCGCAGTGACCCCGCGGTGACCCCGCTATTGGGGCAGGATCTGCTCCAGGAGGCCGCGGGCGGCCGGGGGGATCCTGTCCGGGAATTTCACCTCGAACTCGATGACCAGGTCCCCGCGCTGCTCGGGGGCGCGCGGCAGGGGCAGCCCCTCCCCCGGCACGCGCCGCCGCACCCCCGGCTTCAGCACGTCCTGGAAGACCATGGGCAGCGAGCGGCCGTCCAGCGTGGGGACGGTCACCGTGCAGCCACACAGCGCCTGCGGGGACGGACGGGACGGTCAGGGGACGCTGGGGACGCTGGGGGGCGTTGGGGACATTGAGGGCGTTGGGGACAGTGGGGACATTGAGGGGACATTGGGGACACTGGGGACACTGGGGACGTTGGGGACAGTGGGGACATTGGGGACATTGAGGGGACATTGAGGGGACAGCAGGGACACTGGGGACACTGGGGACACTGAGGGGCATTGGAGACATTGAGGGCGTTGTGGACACTGGGGACATTTGGGGACACTGGGGACATTGGGGACAGCGGGGACGGTCAGGGGACACTGGGGATGCTGGGGGGCGTTGGGGACATTGAGGACGTTGGGGACAGTCAGGGGACACTGGGGACACTGGGGACATTGGGGACATTGGGGACAGTCAGGGGATGCTGGGGACACTGGGACATTGGGGACAGGGGGGACATTGAGGGGACATTGAGGGGACATTGGGACATTGGGGACACTGGGGACACGGGGGACATTGGGGACATTGGGGACACTGGGGACATTGGGACATTGGGGACAGCGGGGACATGGAGGGGGACATTGAGGGGACATTGGGGACACTGGGGACACTGGGGACACTGGGGACATTGAAGGGACATGGGGACACTGGGGACATTGGGGGACATTGAGGGCATTGGGGACAGCGGGGACAGTCAGGGGACACTGGGGACAGCAGGGACATTTAGGGGACATTGGGGATATGGGAGATGTTGGGGACAGCAGGGACATTGGGGACACCACCACAGTGGGGACATTGAGGGGACATTGGGGACACAGGGACATGGGGGACACTGGGGGGCACAGGGGACATTGGGGACACCAGGGACACGAGGACATGGGGGGACACAGAGGGACACAGGGGGACACGTCACCGTTGTGCTGAGGGGACACCCCAGGATGGCCCCACCACCCAGAATGACCCCAGAGTGACCCCCTGAGTGACCCCCTCAACCACCTACAGTGTCCTGCCACCCCCCGAGTGACCCCAGAGTGACCCCTCTGACCACCCCCCATGTCCCCCCACCACCCAGACTGACCCACCCTCTGATGTCCCCACCTGGTGTCCCCAGCCAGACCAATGGCCCTGATGTCCCCTCCCCCACCAGGGACAGCTGTCCAGCCCCAGTGTCCCTCCCAGACCAGCCCAGGCCTGATGTCCCCACTGCCACCAAAACCAACCCCCCCAGTGTCCCCACCTGCCACCCCCACCTGCCACCCCCACCTGCCATCCCCACCTGCCTCCAACACCCCCAACCCCCACAACGTCCCCACTGCCACAACCCAACCCTGCTGTCCCCAACCCCACCAACCCAACCCCGATGTCCCCTCTGCCACCCATCCCCAATGTCCCTACCCAATGTCCCTTCACGACCACCCCACCCCCAATGTCCCCACTGCCACCCACCCACGCCGATGTTCCCACCAAGACCAACCCAATGCTCAGCTCAATGCCCTCATCCAATGTCCCCATCCAATGTCCCCACCTGACATCCCCACCGCCACCACCCACCCCTAGTGTCCCCATCAAGACCAAGCCACCCCCAATGTCCCCACTGCCACCCGTCCCCAATGTCCCCTCCAAGACCACCCCCCCAATGTCCCCATCCAATGTTCCCACCTGATGTCTCCATGATGGAGTGATGAGACCACCCCACCCCCAATGTCCCCACTGCTACCCATCCCTGATGTCCCCACCAAGACCAACCCAGCTCAATGTCCCCATCCAATGTCCCCATCCCCACTGCCACCACCCACCCCTGGTGTCCCCATGAAGACCAAGCCACTCCTGATGTCCCCACTGCCACCTGTCCGCAACGCCCCACCAAGACCAACCCAGCTCGATGTCCCCACCCAATGTCCCTTCACAACCATCCACCCCCATGTTCCCACCAAGACCAACCCAATGCTCAGCTCAATGTCCCCATCCAATGTCCCCACCTGACATCCCCACCGCCACCACCCACCCCTGGTGTCCCCATCAAGACCAAGCCACCCTCAATGTCCCCACTGCTACCCATCCCCAATGTCCCCTCCCAGACCACCCCCCCAATGTCCCCATCCAATGTTCCCAACTGATGTCTCCATGATGGGGTGATGAGACCATCCCACCCCCAATGTCCCCACTGCTACCCATCCCTGATGTCCCCATCAAGACCAACCCAGCTCAATGTCCCCACTGCCACCCATCCCCAATGTCCCCACCAAGACCAACCCAGCTCGATGTCCCTATCGCCACCCACCACCTGCGATGCCCCCACCAAGATGGAGCCACCCCCAATGTCCCCATCAAGACCACCCCCCCAATGTCCCCACTGCCACTCATCCCCAATGTCCCCTCCAAGACCAACCCAGCTCAATGTCCCCATCCAATGTCCCCACCTGATGTCCCCACCGCCACCCACCCACTCTGATGTCCCCATCAAGACCAACCCACCCTGTGTCCCCACCACCACCCACCCACCCATGATGTCCCTCCAAGGCCACCGCAGCCCCAATGTCCCCACCAAGACCACCCCCACAATGTCCCCATTGCCACCCATCCCCAATGTCCCCACCAAGACCACCCCACCCTCAGTGTCCCCACCGCCACCTGATGTTCCCATCCAATGTCCCCACCTGATGTCTCCTTGATGGGGTGATGAGACCACCCCACCCCCAATGTCCTCTCCAAGAACCAACCCAGTTCAACGTCCCCCACCCAACATCCCCTCGAGAGCACCCCACCCTCAGTGTCCCCACCGCCACCCACCCACCCGTGATGTCCCCTCCAAGGCCACCGCAGCCCCAACGTCCCCACCGCCACCCACCGCCCCAATGTCCCCATTGCCACCAGTCCCCAATGTCCCCTCCAAGATCAACCCCCACAATGTCCCCATCACTACCCACCCACCCGTGATGTCCCCTCCAAGGCCACCGCAGCCCCAATGTCCCCACCAAGACCAACCCACCCTCAGTGTCCCCACCGCCACCCACCCACCCGTGATGTCCCCTCCAAGGCCACCGCAGCCCCAACGTCCCCACCGCCACCCACCCCCCCAATGTCCCCACTTGCCATCCACTGCCCCGATGTCCCCATCCAATGCCCCCACCTGACATCCCCACCGCCACCACCCACCCCTGGTGTCCCCATCAAGACCAAGCCACCCTCAATGTCCCCACTGCTACCCATCCCCAATGTCCCCTCCCAGACCACCCCCCCAATGTCCCCATCCAATGTTCCCACCTGATGTCTCCATGATGGGGTGATGAGACCATCCCACCCCCAATGTCCCCACTGCTACCCATCCCCGATGTCCCCTCCAAGACCAACCCAGCTCGATGTCCCCATCCAATGTCCCCACCTGATGTCCCCACTGCCACCCACCCACTCTGATGTCCCCACCAAGACCAACCCACCCTCAGTGTCCCCACCGCCACCCACCCACCCGTGATGTCCCCTCCAAGGCCACCACAGCCCCAATGTCCCCAACAAGACCAACCCACTCTCAGTGTCCCCACCGCCACCTGATGTCCCCATCCAACGTCCCCACCTGATGTCTCCTTGATGGGGTGATGAGACCATCCCACCCCCAATGTCCTCTCCAAGAACCAATCCAGCTTAATGTCCCCCACCCAACATCCCCTCAAGAGCACCCCACCCTCAGTGTCCCCACTGCCACCCATCCGCAGTGTCCCCACCAAGATCAACCCAGCTCAATGTCCCCGTCCAATGTCCTCACCTGACATCCCCACCGCCACCACCCACCCCTGGTGTCCCCATCAAGACCAAGCCACCCTCAATGTCCCCACTGCTACCCATCCCCAATGTCCCCACCAAGACCAACCCACCTGACATTCCCACTGCCACCCACCCCCAACGTCACCTCTGAGACCACCCCACCCCCAATGTCCCCATTGCCACCCATCCCCAATGTCCCCACCAAGATCAACCCAGCTCAATGTCCCCATCCAATGTCCCCACCTGACATCCCCACTGCCACCATCCACCCCTGGTGTCCCCATCAAGACCAAGCCACCCTCAATGTCCCCACTGCTACCCATCCCCAATGTCCCCTCCCAGACCACCCCCCCAATGTCCCCATCCAATGTTCCCACCTGATGTCTCCATGATGGGGTGATGAGACCATCCCACCCCCAATGTCCCCACTGCCACCCATCCCCAATGTGCCCACCAAGACCAACCCAGCTCGATGTCCCTATCGCCACCCACCACCTGCGATGCCCCCACCAAGATGGAGCCACCCCCAATGTCCCCACCAAGACCAACCCACCTGACATTCCCACCACCACCCACCCACCCACCCACTTGTGATGTCCCCCCAAGGCCGTGGCCGCCCCGCGCCCCCCGCACCTCGCGCAGGCTGATCCTGGCCGGGTAGACGATGTCGGAGCCGTCGCGGCGGAACACCTCGTGCGGCTTGTCCTTCAGCACGAAGACCACGTCGGCCGGGATGTTGTTGGGCGTCTGGTCGCCCTCCTTGGGGAAGGTGATCTTGGTGCCTTCCTTCCAGCCGCGCTTCACCTCGATGGTCAGGATCTTGTCCTCCTTCCTCACCGTCTTCCCGTCGGGCCCCAGGCGCTTGTGCGAGATCTTCATCTTCTTGGTGCAGCCGCTGTAGATCTCCTCCAGCGACACGCGCAGGTCGTACAGCACCGGCGGGTCCTGCTTGCGGCCCTCGGGCCCCCGGCCCCGCGGGAAGCTGACGCTGCCGAAGCCGCCGACGTGGAAGGTGCTGAAGGCCTCCTCACCGTCCTCGTCGTCGCCGCCGTTGCGCTGCACGAAGAAGGTGTCGAAGGGGTTGCGGCCGTCGAAGAACTCGGCGAACATGGCGTGCGGGTCGCCGCGGAAGGTGTAGGTGAAGGTGGGGCCGTTGGAGCCCCCCGGGCCGGGGGTCGGGGCTCCCCCTTTCAGCCCTGGTGTGTTGGGGGGGTTGAGGGAGGGGAAGGGGGGGGAAGGAGCCCATCAGCCCCCCCGCGGCCGCCGCGGGGCACGGGCGGAGCCGCGGGCAGGGCGTGGGGCAGGGCAGGGCGCGGGGAACCGGTTCTGCCCGTGGCGCCGACGCCGCTGACGGCCCCGGACGGGCCCCAACAGGCCCAGCCGGCTCCGGCGGGCCGCCCCCCCCCCCACCCCCGGCACACCCCGGCGCCCTCCCGGCTTCCCCCCCCCCCCGCTTCACCCCCGGGCTCCCGGACTGGCGCCGGTCACCGCCAGCCGCGGCTCCACGGGTCACCTACCTTGTCCCCATCCCGTCTGTGTGTCACAGCTGTCCCCACCCTCCCGGCCGCGCCCCCCAAGCCCAGATCCTGGCTCCGTGTCCCCATCCCCGGCCCCTGTCACCTGCCCCTGTCAGGTGTCCTCACCCCCTGCCCGTCACCTGCCCCTGTCACCTGCCCCTGTCACCTGCCCCTGTCAGGTGTCGCCGCCCGTGTCCCCCAAGACCCCCCCACCCCTTTATCCCCAATCTCCCTGCCGGACCCCCACCCTGACGCGCCCCCAGACCCCCTTTACCCCACCCCACCTTCCCCCTGCCCTCCTCCACGTGCGACCCCCAGCCCCCCAGCCCCCCACCCTCTGTGTCCCCGCCTGTCCCCCGCTCTGTCCCCCCGGGACCCCGGTGCCGCCGCTCACCCTCCTCCCCGTACTTGTCGAAGATCTCCCGTTTTTTGGGGTCGCTGAGCACGTCGTAGGCCTCGGCCACCTCCTTGAAGCGCTGCTCGGCTCCCGGGGAGCGGTCCTTGTCGGGGTGGCAGCGCAGCGCCTGCCGCCGGTAGGCGCGGCGGATGTCGGCGGGGGAAGCCCCCCGGGACAGCCCCAGCGTGCGGTAATAATCCTTCCCCATGGCCGCGCCGACTGCTCTGGCACCGGGCACGGCGAGGCTCCGCGGGACGGGCACGGGGAGGGAGGCGGGAGGGGCGGGGGGGGGACGGGGAGGGACCGGGGAGGGACCGGGGATGGAGAGGGGAGGGACCGGGGATGGAGCCGGGATGGAGCGGGGAGGGACGGGGGATGGAGAGGGGAGGGACCGGGGAGGGACCGAGGATGGAGCCGGGATGGAGTGGGGAGGGACGGGGGATGGAGAGGGGAGGGACCGGGGATGGAGTGGGGAGGGACCGGGGAGGCACCGAGGATGGAGCCGGGATGGAGCGGGCAGGGACGGGGGATGGAGTGGGGATGGAGCGGGGAGAGAGCGGGGTTAGAACGGGGAGGGAGCGAGGATGGAGCGGGGATGGAACCGAGAGGGACCGGGGATGGAGCGGGGCTGGAGCGGGGAGGGACCGGGGAGGGACCGGGGATGGACAGGGGATGGACCGGGGCTGGACCGTGGAGGGACCGGGGATGGAGCGGGGATAGAACGGGGATGGAGCGGGGAGGGATCGGGGCTGGACCGGGGCTGGACCGGGGAGGGAGCGAAGATGGAGCGGGGATGGAACCGAAAGGGACGGGGGCTGGACGGGGGCTGAACCGGGGCTGGAGTGGGGATGGACCGGGGAGGGACCGGGGATGGACCGGGGAGGGACCGGGGATAGAACGGGGAGGAACCGGGGAGGGACGGGGGGCGGGGACCACGACTGGAGTGGGGATGGAGCGGGGCTGGACCGTGGAGGGACCGGGGATGGAGCGGGGATGGAGCGGGGCTGGAGCGGGGCTGGAGAGGGGATGGAGCGGGGATGGAGCCAGCAGGGAGTGGGGATAGAACGGGGATGGACCGGGGATGGAACCGAGAGGGACGGGGGCTGGACCGGGGAGGGAGCGGGGAGGGACGGGGGCGGGGACCGCGGCTGGAGTGGGGATGGAGCGGGGCTGGAGCCAGCAGGGAGCGGGGAGAGAGTCGGGAGGGATCGGGGATGGAGGGGGGGAAGAAACCGCGGAGGGACCGGGAAGGGAGCGGGGAGGGACCGAGGATAGAACGGGGATGGAGCGGGGAGGGAGCGGGGCTGGACCGGGGATGGACCGGGGAGAGAGCGGGGATAGAACGGGGATGGAGCGGGGTAGGAACCGGGAAGGGACCGAGGATAGGACGGGGAGGGGCCGTGGAGGAACCGGGGATTGACCGGGGCAGGGACCAAGGGACGGGTGGGGAAAGGCGTTGAAGCAGCCGAGGGACCGGGGAAGGAGCGGGGGGGACAAGGACGGATCGGGAAAGGGCCGGAGGGGGCCCGGGGATAGATCGGGGATAGATCGGGGATAGATCGGGGATAGAACGGGGATAGATCGGGGATAGATCGGGGATAGATCGGGGATAGAACGGGGATAGATCAGGGATAGAACGGGGATAGATCGGGGATAGAACGGGGATAGAACGGGGATAGATCGGGGATAGATCGGGGATAGATCGGGGATAGAACGGGGATAGATCGGGGATAGAACGGGGATAGATCGGGGATAGATCGGGGATAGAACGGGGATAGATCGGGGATAGATCGGGGATAGAACGGGGATAGAACGGGGATAGAACGGGGATAGAACGGGGATAGAACGGGGACAGAACGGGGATAGAACGGGGGTAGATTGGGGATAGATCGGGGATAGAACGGGGATAGAACGGGGATAGAACGGGGATAGATCGGGGATAGATCGGGGATAGATCGGGGATAGAACGGGGATAGAACGGGGATAGAACGGGGATAGAACAGGGATGGATCGGGGATAGAACGGGGATAGAACGGGGATAGAACGGGGATAGATCGGGGATAGAACGGGGATAGAACGGGGATAGAACGGGGATAGATCGGGGATAGAACGGGGATAGATCGGGGATAGAACGGCGGAGGAACCGGGAGAGCGATCGGGGACGGAGCCGCGGAGGGACCGGGGGGAGGGACCGGGAGAAGGATCCGGGAGGGAAACGGGATCGGGAACGGGGATGGGATCGGCGGGAGGAGGGGCCCGAGGCTTGCCGGGGGCTGTCCCTGTCACCTCCGGGGGCTGTCCCTGTCACCTCCGGGGACAGCTGGACCCTGTCACTGCAGGCTGTCACCTCTGCCCGCCCCCCGCAATGTCCCCGGTTCGGGTGACACCCAGCAGGGTGACAGCACACCTGGGGAGCCTGGGGGACACGGGGACACGGGTGTTGGAAGACCTGGGGACAGCTGGCCCAGGGGACACGGGGACACAGAGAGGGACAGGCCCCTCCACGCCATTATCCCCACGGCCAGGAGTCCCCAGGGCCCCCACGTGTCACTGTGCCCAAATGTCCCCAAGTGTCCCCAAGGCCCTGCCACATCTCCCTGGGCCCGGAGGTGCCCCCCCCTGTGTCCCAAGCATGTCCCCAAGGTGTCCCCCCCCCAGGAGCCCCAGTTCCCTGTGACCACCCCCCCCCAGGACCCTCCAGGCTGCCATGACCACCCCAGCCCCCCATCACCCCCAGCCCCCCGTGCCCCCTGTGTCCCCCTCACCCTCCGTGTGACCCCCCCCAGCCCTCCATGGACACCCAGGCCCCCCCAAGCCCCCCGCCCCTCTGTGACCCTGTAACACCCCCTGACCCCTCAGACCCCCCAGGTCCGTGTGACCCCTCCCAGCCCCCCGTGACCCCTCCATTCCCCCCGGCTCCCCCGCCCCCATGGACTCCCCCAGCCCCCCCGAGACCCTTCAGCCCCCAAAGACCCCCCCGGCCCCTTTGGACCCGCCCAGGGCGCCCCGCCCCGCCCACTGCCCGCCCCTGCCGCCAGCCCATTGGCTGTTCTGACCATCACTCCACGCCCCGCCCCCGCCTCCCATTGGCGGAGGCCCCCCTCGGGCGTTCGCGTTGCCCCGGCAACCAGCGCGGCGGGAAGGCGCGAGCGCGAGGGCGTGACCGCGGGGTTCTGATTGGCCGCGCCGAGCCACGAGCGCGGCGCCGATTGGCCGCGCACCAGGCCCCGCCCCCGCAGGCGAGAGGGGCGGGTCACGTGGGGGCGGCGGGGGCGGCGGGAGCGGCGGAGCGCAGCGGCCATGAAGCACTACGAGGTGAGGCCGCCGCGCGGCCTGCGCACCGGGGCCGCCACCGCCACCGGAGCGGCCCCGAGAGCCGGTGCCGCCGGCCCCGCGCGGCGCGCCCGCGCCGACCTCGCGGAACCCGCGCGTTCCGCCCCGGGGCACCCGGGACGCGCTTTGCGCATGCGCATGGGGGTGGTGGGGGTGGTGGCGATCTGCGCATGCGCGTCAGAGCGGGACTGCCCTGAGGCGGCGGGGGCGTGGCCTGGGGCGTGGCTTATTACAGGGGCGGGGCTCTGAATGGGGCGGGGTCTCGGGAGGGGGCGTGGCTTGGGTCCCGGGACCCCCGGGGGGCCCGGAAGGTCCTGGAAGGTCCCGGGAGGGTCCCGGGAGGGTCCCGGGAGGGTCCCGCGGTGGCCGCAGGTCCCGGAGGGGTCGGGGTGACCCCTGGGCGGGCCCCGTCCCACGTTCTCCCTCTGGTGTCACCCCCCCGAGCCTGTCCTGTCGCTGTCGCCGCTCTCGGGGTGGCTCCTTGGGCACGGCCCGGCTAGCCCGTGGTGTCACCTCCACCCCCCCGGGCGTGTCACAGGGGGTGACAGCGCCACCACAGGGGTGACAGACCCGTCCCGGGGGTGCCAGACCCGTCCCATGGGTGACAGACCCGTCCCGGTGTCACCGCGTGACGTCACCCCGCTCCCCCCCCTCCCGGAGCCACCCGCGGGTGACAGCGGCCACATGGCCCCGGTGACAGCTCTGTCCCCACCCGGTGCCAGCTCTGTCCCCACCCGGTGCCACCCCTCGAGGCTCCCGGGGACCCTGGGGACCCTCCCGCCTCACCTGTGACACGTCCTGCCCTGCCCTGTCCTGCCCTGTCCTGTCCTGTCCCCTCTGTCCCCGCCGGCCGCTGTCCCCACCCCCCCCAACCCCCCCCTCCCGTGGCCACCCCCGGGGCCACCTCCAGGGCCACCAAAGGGCCACCAAGAGGGGGGGGGGGAAGGGGCAGGTTTATATTTAGTCGCCGGCGGCTCCGATCGGGTTTCGGGCGGTGGCGGTGGTGACATGGAGGTGGTGGCAGTGCCACCCCGCGAGGGTGGCGCGGTGTCGCCGGGCCCCGCGCTGGCGCTGTGGCCGCCGCTGGCCCCGGGCAGGCGGCCCAAGCGATCGGCGGTGATCTTCTTCGAGGTGGAGATCCTGGATGCACGCACCAGGGACAAGCTCTGCTTCCTGGACAAGGTGGGGACAGCGAGGGGACAGGGAGGGGACAATGAGGGGAGAGGGAGGGGACAGCGAGGGGACAAGGAGGGGATAGGGAGGGGACAAGGAGGGGGACAGGGAGGGGACAGGGAGGGGACAAGGTGGGGACAGCGAGGGGACAGGGAGGGGACAATGAGGGGACAAGGAGGGGACAGCGAGGGGACAGGGAGGGGGACAGGGAGGGGACAGGGAGGGGACAGGGAGGGGACAGGAGGGGACAGGGAGGGGGACAGGGAGGGGACAGGGAGGGGACAGGGAGGGGACAGGGAGGGGGGACAGGGAGGGGGACAGAGAGGGGACAAGGAGGGGGACAGGGAGGGGACAAGGAGGGGACAGCGAGGGGGACAAGGAGGGGACAGGGAGGGGACAGGGAGGGGACAGCGAGGGGACAGGGAGGGACAGGGAGGGGACAGGGAGGGGACAAGGAGGGGACAAGGAGGGGACAAGGAGGGGGACAGGGAGGGGACAGGGAGGGGACAGGGAGGGGACAGGGAGGGGATAAGGAGGGGACAGGGAGGGGACAGGGAGGGGGACAGGGAGGGGACAGCGAGGGGACAGGGAGGGGACAGGGAGGGGATAAGGAGGGGACAGGGAGGGGACAGGGAGGGGGACAGGGAGGGGACAGGGAGGGGGACAGGGAGGGGACAGGGAGGGGACAGGGAAGGGACAAGGAGGGGACAGAGAGGGGACAGGGAGGGGGACAGGGAGGGACAGGGAGGGGACAGCGAGGGGGACAGGGAGGGACAGGGAGGGGACAGCGAGGGGGACAGGGAGGGGACAGGGAGGGGGACAGGGAGGGGGACAAGGAGGGGACAGGGAGGGGACAGGGAGGGGGGACAGGGAGGGGACACGGAGGGGACACGGAGGGGACAGGGAGGGGACACACTCTGAGTGCCCCTCGCTGTCTGTCCCCAGGTGGAGCCTCAGGCCACGGTGGCCGACATCAAGAACCTGTTCAGCAAAGCCCGTGAGTGGGGACAGAGGGACAGGGGGACAGAGGGACAGGGGGACAGAGGGACAGGGGGCTGAGGGACAGGGGGACAGAGGGACAGGGGGCTGAGGGGACACGGGGAGGGACAGGGCCCTTCGCCCCACTGTGTCCAAGTGTCCCCTGTGTCCCAATGTGTCCCTGCAGTGCCACCACCGCTGTCCCCATGGGGACTCTGTCCCCACAGTGCCACCACCGCTGTCCCCTCTGTGTCCCAAAGTGTCCCTGCAGTGCCACCACCACTGTCCCTATGGGGGCTGTGTCCCCAAAGTGCCACCACTGCTGTCCCCTCTGTCCCCAAAGTGCCACCACCGCTGTCCCCTCTGTGTCCCCAAAGTGCCACCACCGCTGTCCCCTCTGTCCCAAAGTGTCCCCACGGTGCCACCACCGCTGTCCCCTCTGTGTCCCCAAAGTGCCACCACCACTGTCCCCATGGGGGCTGTGTCCCCAAAGTGCCACCACTGCTGTCCCCTCTGTGTCCCAAAGTGTCCCCACAGTGCCACCACCGCTGTCCCCTCTGTCCCAAAGTGTCCCCACGGTGCCACCACCGCTGTCCTCTCTGTGGCTGTGTCCCCAAAGTGCCACCACTGCTGTCCCCTCTGTGTCCCCGCAGTGTCACCACCGCTGTCCCCTCTGTCCCCAAAGTGCCACCACTGCTGTCCCCTCTGTGTCCCTCTGTGTCCCCGCGGTGCCACCACCGCTGTCCCCTCTGTGTCCCCACGGTGCCACCACCGCTGTCCCCTCTGTCCCACAGACCCCCAGTGGTACCCCGCGAGGCAGTCCCTGCGTCTGGACCCCAGTGAGTGTCACCGCGGGATGGCGCGTCCCCACCTGTCCCCAACTGTCCCCAGGGTGTCCCCAGGGTGTCCCCAGGTATCCCCAGGTGTGCCCAGGTGTGCCCAGGTGTCCCCAGGGTGTCCCCAGGTGTCCCCAGGGTGTCCCCACGGTGTCCCCAGGTATGTCCCAGGTGCCCCAAGTGTCCTCAGGTGTGCCCAGGTGTACCCCAGGTGCCCCCAGGTATCCCCCAGGTGTATCCCAGGTGTATCCCAGGTGCCTCAGGTGTCCCCAGGTGCCCCCAGGTATCCCCCAGGTGTACCCCAGGTGTACCCCAGGTGTACCCCAGGTGCCCCGGGATGTCCCCAGGTGCCCCCAGGTGTGCCCAGGTGTACCCCAGGTGTGTCCCAGATGCCCCAGGTGTGCCCAGGGATGTCCCCAGGTGTCCCCAGGTGTACCCCAGGTGTGTCCCAGGTGTCCCCAGGTGTACCCAGGTGTACCCCAGGGTGTCCCCAGGTATCCCTCAGGTGTGCCCAGGTGCCCCCAGGTGTACCCAGGTATCCCCCAGGTATCCCCCAGGTGTGCCCAGGTGTGCCCAGGTGTGCCCAGGTGTGTGTGTCCGCAGAGGGCCGCTCGCTGAAGGACGAGGATGTGCTGCAGGCGCTGCCCGTGGGCACCACGGCCACGCTCTACTTCCGGGACCTGGGGGCGCAGATCAGCTGGGTCACGGTGAGGGCCCCGCCCCCTGTGTCGTCACCTGTGTCACCCTCTGTGTCACCCCCTCTGTCACCCCCTGTGTCACCTGTGTCACCCTCTGTGTCACCCCCTCTGTCACCCCCTGTGTCACCTGTGTGTCACCCCCTCTGTGTCACCCTGTGTGTCACCTGTGTCACCCTCTGTGTCACCCTTTGTCACTCTGTGTGTCACCTGTGTCACCCCCTCTGGGTCACCCCGTGTCACCCCGTGTCATTCTCTGTCACCCTGTGTGTCACCTGTGTGTCACCCTGTGTGTCACCTGTGCCACCCCCTGTGTCACCCCCTGTGTCACCCTGTGTGTCACCTGTGTCACCCTGTGTGTCACCTGTGTCACCCTGTGTCACCCTGTGTGTCACCCTGTGTGTCACCTGTGTCACCCTGTGTGTCACCCTGTGTCACCTCCTGTGTCACCCTGTGTCACCCTCTGTCACCCCCTCTGTGTCACCCTCTATGTCACCCCCTGTGTCACCCTGTGTGTCACCCTTTGTCACCCTGTGTGTCACCTGTGTCACCCTGTGTCACCCTGTGTCACCCTGTGTCACCCTGTGTCACCCTGTGTGTCACCTGTGTCACCCCCTCTGTGTCACCCTGTGTGTCACCCTGTGTCACCCCATGTCACCCTGTGCCACCCCCTGTGTCACCCTCTGTCACCTTGTGTGCCACCCTGTGTCCCTGTCACCCCCTCTGTGTCACCCCATGTGTCACCCCATGTGTCACCCTGTGTGTCACCCCATGTGTCACCCTCTGTCACCCCGTGTCCCTGTGTCCCCCCCCGTGTCCCTGTCCCTCTCTCTCTGTGTCTCTGTCCCTGCTCCTGGGTGTCCCATGGCCCCTGTCCCTCACCTGTCCCAGGTATCCCTGACTGTCCCTCCCCTGTCCCTCACCTGTCCCTCACCTGTCCCAGGTGTTCCTGACTGAGTACACCAGCCCCCTGCTCATTTACCTGTCCCAGGTGTCCCTGACTGTCCCTCCCCTGTCCCTCACCTGTCCCTCACCTGTCCCTCACCTGTCCCTCACCTGTCCCAGGTGTCCCTGACTGTCCCTCCCCTGTCCCTCACCTGTCCCTCACCTGTCCCTCACCTGTCCCTCACCTGTCCCAGGTGTCCCTGACTGTCCCTCCCCTGTCCCTCACCTGTCCCAGGTGTCTCTCACCTGTCCCTCACCTGTCCCAGGTGTCTCTCACCTGTCCCTCACCTGTCCCTCACCTGTGCAGGTGTTCCTGACCGAGTACGCCGGGCCCCTGCTGATTTACCTGCTGTTCTATTTCCGGGTGCCCTTCCTGTACGGGCCCCGCTACGACTTCACAGCCAGCAGGCACCGCGTGGTGCAGTGAGCGGGGGACAGGGGACAGGGGGACAATGTGGGGACACTCTGGGGACAGGGGGATATTGGGGACATTGAGGATATGGGGACAGGGGGACACTGGGGACAGGGGGACACTCTGGGGACATTGGGGATATTGGGGACAGTGGGGACACTCTGGGGACAGGGGGACACTCTGGGGACAGGGGGGACACTAGGGACAGGGGGACATTGGGGACAGTGGGGACAGCGGGGGCAGTGGGGACATGGGGACACTCTGGGGACAGGGGAGACACTGGGGACATTGGGGACAGGGGGGACAGGGGGGACAGGGGGGACATGGGGACATTGGGGATATTGGGGATATTGGGGACATTGGGACACTCTGGGGACACTCTGGGGACATTGGGGACACTCTGGGGACATTGGGGACAGTGGGGACAGGGGGACATTGGGGACACTCTGGGGACATTGGGGACATGGGGGACAGCAGGGACACTCTGGAGACAGTGGGGACATCGGGGACATTGGTGACAGTGGGGACATTGGGGACACTCTGGAGACAGGGGGGACATTGGGGACATGGGGGACATTGGTGACAGTGGGGACATTGGGGACACTCTGGGGACACTGGGGACAACGTGGGGCTGCAGGGACAGTGATTTGGGGACAGGGACAGCAGAGGGACAACGGGGGCCTGGGGACAACGGCAGCACGAGGGGGGGGAGGGGACAATGGGTGGGAAACGGGGGGGGGGGGTGGGACAGTGGGGGTGGGGCCTGGGGGGTTTGGGGGGTCCTGGGGGGTTCCTGGGGGGGTTTGGGAGGTCCTTGGGGGTCCGAACAATCTGGGAGGGGCCATGGGAGGGCCCTGGGGACATTTGAGGGGGGGTCTGGGAGGGGACACGGTGGGGACAGCGGCCAGGGTGGTCCCCGATGTCCCCGATGTGTCCCCAATGTCCCCAATGTCCCCCCGCGTGTCCCCAGCCTGGCCTGCTGCTGCCACTCCTTCCACTACGTCAAGCGGCTGCTGGAGACGCTCTTCGTGCACCGCTTCTCGCACGGCACCATGCCCCTGCGCAACATCTTCAAGGTGACACACCTGGGGCACACCTGGGGCACCTGGGACACACCTGGGACACACCTGGGACACCTGGGACACACCTGGGACACACCTGGGGCACACCTGGGACACCTGGGACACTGCCCTGCCACCTGTGTCACCCCTGTCCCCTCCCTGTCCCATGCCCCTGCGCAACATCTTCAAGGTGACACACCTGGGACACCTGGGACACACCTGGGACACACCTGGGGCACACCTGGGGCACACCTGGGGCACACCTGGGGCACACCTGTGACACCTGTGACACCGCCCTGCCACCTGTGTCACCCCTGTCCCCTCCCTGTCCCCTCCCTGTCCCCTCCCTGTCCCATGCCCCTGCGCAACATCTTCAAGGTGACACACCTGGGACACACCTGGGGCACACCTGGGACACACCTGGGACAGCTGGGACACACCTGGGACACACCTGAGACACCTGGGACACACCTGGGACACACCTGAGACACCTGGGACACACCTGGGGCACACCTGGGACACACCTGTCACACCTGGGACACACCTGGGACACACCTGGGGCACACCTGTCACACCTGGGACACCTGGGGCACACCTGGGACACTGCCCTGGCACTGCCCTGCCACCTGTGTCACCCCTGTCCCCTCCCTGTCCCATGCCCCTGCACAACATCTTCAAGGTGACACACCTGGGGCACACCTGGGGCACACCTGTGACACCTGAGGCACGCCTGGGGCACACCTGGGGCACACCTGTCACACCTGGGACACACCTGGGACACACCTGGGACACCTGGGACACACCTGGGGCACACCTGGGACACACCTGGGACACACCTGTGCCACACCTGTGACACCGCCCTGTCACCGCCCTGCCACCTGTGTCACCTCTGTCCCCTCCCTGTTCCATGCCCCTGCACAACATCTTCAAGGTGACACACCTGGGACACACCTGGGACACCTGGGACACACCTGGGGCACACCTGGGACACACCTGGGACACACCTGGGACACCTGGGACACCTGGGACACACCTGGGGCACACCTGGGACACACCTGTCACACCTGAGACACACCTGGGACACCTGGGACACACCTGGGACACACCTGGGACACCTGGGACACACCTGGGACACACCTGGGACACACCTGAGACACACCTGGGACACCTGGGACACACCTGAGACACACCTGGGACACCTGGGACACACCTGGGACACAGCTGGGACACCTGGGACACACCTGGGGCACACCTGGGACACACCTGTCACACCTGGGGCACACCTGGGGCACACCTGGGACACCTGGGACACCTGGGGCACACCTGGGACACACCTGGGGCACACCTGGGACACACCTGTGACACCTGTGACACCTGGGGCACACCTGTCACACCTGGGGCACACCTGGGACACACCTGGGGCACACCTGGGGCACACCTGGGACACACCTGGGACACACCTGGGACACACCTGGGGCACACCTGGGACACTGCCCTGCCACCTGTGTCACGCCTGTCCCCTCCCTGTCCCATGCCCCTGCACAACATCTTCAAGGTGACACACCTGGGGCACACCTGGGGCACACCTGGGGCACCTGGGACACACCTGGGACACACCTGGGACACACCTGGGGCACACCTGGGGCACACCTGTGACACCTGGGGCACACCTGGGACACGGCTGGGACACCTGGGACACACCTGGGACACACCTGGGGCACCTGGGGCACACCTGGGGCACACCTGGGGCACCTGTGACACACCTGTGACACTGCCCTGGCACTGCCCTGCCACCTGTGTCACCCCTGTCCCCTCCCTGTCCCATGCCCCTGCGCAACATCTTCAAGGTGACACACCTGGGGCACACCTGGGGCACACCTGGGGCACACCTGTCACACCTGGGGCACACCTAGGACACCTGGGACACACCTGGGACACACCTGTCACACCTGGGGCACACCTGGGACACACCTGGGACACTGCCCTGCCACCTGTGTCACGCCTGTCCCCTCCCTGTCCCCTCCCTGTCCCATGCCCCTGCGCAACATCTTCAAGGTGACACACCTGGGGCACATCTGTCACACCTGGGACACCTGGGGCACACCTGGGACACACCTGGGACACACCTGGGGCACCTGGGGCACCTGTGACACCGCCCTGCCACCTGTGTCACTGCCCTGTCCCCTCCCTGTCCCCTCCCTGTCCCCACCACTTCTCGCACGGCACCCTGTGCAGCATCTTCAAGGTGACACTGCCACCCCTGCCACCTGTGTCACACCTGTGACACCTGTAACACACCTGTGCCACACCTGTGCCACCGCCCTGCCACCTGTGTCACTGCCCTGTCCCCGCAGGGGTCTCTGCTCTCCCTCCCTGTCCCCCCCTGCTCCAAGGTGACACCTGTGTCACCACCCTGTCCCCCCAACCCCGCCCCGGGTCACCTCTGCCACCCCCTGTCCCCTCCCTGTCCCCAGCGGGTCACACCCCCCCCCTCGCCCCTGGTGTGTCCCCAACGTGTCCCCAACGTGTCCCCAATGTCCCCAGAACTGCACCTACTACTGGGGCTTTGCTGCTTGGATGGCGTACTACATCAACCACCCGCTGTACACCCCTCCCGGTGAGTGTCACTGTCACTGTCACTGTGTCACTGTCACTGTCACTGTCACTGTGTCACTGTCACTGTCACTGTGTCACTGTCACTGTGTGTCCCCACTACATCAACCACCCGCTGTACACCCCTCCCGGTGAGTGTCACTGTCACTGTGTCACTGTCACTGTCACTGTGTCACTGTGTCACTGTCACTGTGTCACTGTCACTGTCACTGTCACTGTGTCACTGTCACTGTCACTGTCACTGTGTCACTGTCACTGTGTCACTGTCACTGTCACTGTCACTGTCACTGTGCCACTGTCACTGTGTCACTGTCACTGTGTCACTGTCACTGTGTCACTGTGTCACTGTCACTGTCACCTGTGTCACATCACTGTGTCACTGTCACTGTCACTGTGTCACTGTCACTGTGTCACTGTCACTGTCACTGTGTCACTGTGTCACTGTGTCACTGTCACTGTGTCACTGTCACTGTCACTGTCACTGTGTCACTGTGTCACTGTGTCACTGTCACTGTGTCACTGTGTCACTGTGTCACTGTCACTGTGTCACTGTCACTGTGTCACTGTGTCACTGTCACTGTGTCACTGTGTCACTGTGTCACTGTCACTGTGTCACTGTCACTGTCACTGTCACTGTGTCACTGTCACTGTGTCACTGTGTCACTGTCACTGTCACTGTGTCACTGTCACTGTGTCACTGTCAGTGTCACTCTGTCATTGTCACTGTGTCACTGTCACTGTGTCACTGTCACTGTCACTGTCACTGTGTCAATGTCAGTGTCACTCTGTCATTGTCACTGTGTCACTGTCACTGTGTCACTGTCACTGTGTCACTGTCACTGTGTCATTGTCACTGTCACTGTCACTGTGTCACTGTCACTGTCACTGTCCCCTCTGTGTCCCCATCACACCCCGAGCCCTCCCCACGCTCCCCCTGTGCTTCCAGGGGACACCTGGGGGGTGTGGCTGTCCCAGTGCTCGTCCCCCCCGGGGTGTCACTGGGAGTGTCCCTGTCCCTGTCACCCCCAGGGTGTCACCCCCAGGGTGTCCCTGTCCCTGTCCCACCCAGGGTGTCACTGGGGGTGTCTCTGTCACCCTGGGGTGTCTCTGTCCCCCCCGGGGTGCCCCTGTCCCACCCACGGTGTCACTGGGGGTGTCCCTGTCCCTGTCCCTGTCCCCCCCAGGGGTGTCCCTGTCCCTGTCACCCTGGGGTGTCTCTGTCCCTGTCCCTGTCCCCGTCCCTGACCCCCCCCGTGTCCCCCCAGCCTACGGTGACGAGCAGGTGAAGCTGGCGCTGGCCGTGTTCCTGGTGGGTCCTGAGGGGACACGGGGGGGACACGGGGGGGGCTGGGGGGGCTTGGGGGGGTTTGGGGGTCCCAGTGGGGGCTGGGGGGTCCCAGTGCAGGCTGGGGGGGTTTGGGGGAGCTGTGGGAGGGGGTCCCAGTGGGGGCTGGGGGGGTTGGGGAGGAGTGGGGGGGGTGCCAGTGGGGGCTGCTGCGGGGGTTTGGGGGGGATTTGGGGTCCCAGTGGGGGCTGGGGGGGTTTCAATGGGGGCTGGGGGGGTTTGGGGGGGATTTGGGGTTCCCAGGGGGGGCTGGGGGGGTCTCAATGGGGGCTGGGGGGGTTTGGGCGGAGCTGGGGGGGTTTGGGGTTCCCAGGGGGGGCTGAGGGGGGCAGGGGGACACTGGGGGGTCCCAGTTGGGCGTTCAGGGGGTCCCTGGGGGTCCCTGGGGGTCTCGGGGGGGGGTCCCTGGGGGGTCCCGGTGCCATCCCCTCCCCCCCCACCCCGAGTGTCCCCCGTGACCCCCCCGTGCCTCCCCCCCAGTTCTGCCAGCTCGGGAACTTCTCCATCCACGTGGCCCTGAGGAACCTGCGGCCTGCGGGTGAGGGGACAGCGGGGACACGGGGGGGACATTGGGGGGACATTGGGGGGACATGGGGGACTTTGGGGGGACACAGGGGGACATTGGGGACAGTGGGGACAGTGGGGACATTGGGGACAGCGGGGACAATGGGGACATTGGGGACACAGGGGGACATTGGGGACAATGGGGACAATGGGGACATTGGGGACACAGGGGGACATTGGGGACAATGGGGACATTGGAGACAATGGGGGGACACTGGGGGACATTGGGGACAATGGGGACATTGGGGACACTGGGGGACATTGGGGACACTGGGGGGACATTGGGGACTGCAGGGTCACCAGGGGACATTGAGGACACAGGGGGGACACTGGGGACAATGGGGACACTGGGAACATTGGGGACAATGGGGGACATTGGGGACACTGGGGGGACATTGGGGACAATGGGGGGGACACTGGGGGACATTGGGGACACTGGGGGACATTGGGGACAATGGGTGGATATTGGGGACATTGGGGGGACATTGGGGGGACATTGGGGACATTGGGGACACAGGGGGACAGTGGGGGACATTGGGGACAATGGGGGACACTGGTGGGCATTGGGGACATTGGGGACACTGGGGGACACTGGGGGACATTGGGGACAATGGGGGACACTGGGGGACATTGGGGACAATGGGGGGACATTGGGGACATTGGGGACACGCTGGCGCAGAGGCCGCAGGGACGAGTGGCAGCAGCTCCGGGCTGGCCGGCGCACGGTGGGGACACGAGGGGTGACACCGAGTGTGGCACCTGGCTGGGGGGGTGGCCTGGGGGGTGACCCGTGTGTGACCCCTGTCCCTCAGTCTGTCCCTCAGTCTGTCCCTCAGTCTGTCCCTCAGTCTGTCCCCGTGTCCCTCAGTCTGTCCCTCAGTCTGTCCCTCAGTCTGTCCCTGTGTCCCTCAGTCTGTCCCTCAGTCTGTCCCCATGTCCCTCAGTCTGTCCCTCAGTCTGTCCCTCAGTCTGTCCCTCAGTCTGTCCCCGTGTCCCTCAGTCTGTCCCTCAGTCTGTCCCTCAGTCTGTCCCTGTGTCCCTCAGTCTGTCCCTCAGTCTGTCCCTCAGTCTGTCCCTCAGTCTGTCCCCGTGTCCCTCAGTCTGTCCCTCAGTCTGTCCCTCAGTCTGTCCCTCAGTCTGTCCCCGTGTCCCTCAGTCTGTCCCTCAGTCTGTCCCTCAGTCTGTCCCCGTGTCCCTCAGTCTGTCCCGGTGTCCCTCAGTCTGTCCCTCAGTCTGTCCCCGTGTCCCTCAGTCTGTCCCTCAGTCTGTCCCTCGGTCTGTCCCGCTGTCCCCGCAGGCTCCAAGACCCGGAAGATCCCGTACCCCACCCGCAACCCCTTCACCTGGCTCTTCCTGCTGGTGTCCTGCCCCAACTACACCTACGAGGTGGGGACAGCAGGGGGGACAGCGGGGGGGACACGGGGACAGCGGGGGGGACACGGGGACAGCGGGGGGGACAGCAGGGACATGGGGACAGCGGGGGGGCACAGGGACAGCGGGGGGATGTGACAGCCCTGGGGACACTCCCTGCTGGGGGGGATGTGGAGGGTGGGGGCACCCCTGGGTGGGGGAGGGGAGGGGACAGCGTTGTGCTGGGGGGAGGGGCCTGGGGGGGGGGGGGGCATGGCTGGGGGGAGGGGAGACAGGGGGAGCTGTCCCCAATGGGTGACACCAGCAATGGTGACACCTCCAGTGGGTGACACTGCCAATGGGTGTCACTGCCCATGGGTGACACCCACAAGGGGTGACACCTGCAGTGGGTGACACTGCCAATGGGTGACACCAGCAATGGTGACACTGCCAGGGGTGACACCAGCAATGGGTGACACCTGCAGTGGTGACACCTGCAATGGTGACACCTGCAATGGGTGACACTGCCAATGGGTGACACCTCCCGTGGGTGACACCTGCAATGGTGACACTGCCCATGGCTGACACATGCAATGGGTGACACCCCCCAATGGGTGACACCACCCTTGGGTGACTCTCCCAGTGGGTGACGCCACCCTTGGGTGACTCTCCCCCCGCGTGTCCCCCCCAGGTCGGCTCCTGGATCGGTTTCACCATCATGACCCAGTGCCTGCCCGGTGAGGGGACACAGGGGACACGGGAGGGGCTCTGGGGGGGTGGCACCCTGGGGTCCCCATGTCCCCTCCCCATGTCCCCTGCCCCACCCTGGGGTCCCCATGTCCCCTGTGCCACCCTGGGGTCCCCATGTCCCCACTCCATGTCCCCTGCCCCACCCTGGGGTCCCCATGTCCCCTGTGCCATCCTGGGCTCTGTGTCCCCTCTCCATGTCCCCTGCCCCACCCTGGGGTCCCCATGTCCCCTGTGCCCCCTGGGCTCTGTGTCCCCTCTCCATGTCCCCTGTGCCACCCTGGGGTCCCCATGTCCCCTGCCCCACCCTGGGCTCTGTGTCCCCTCTCCCTGTCCCCTGTGCCACCCTGGGGTCCCCATGTCCCCTCTCCCTGTCCCCTGTGCCACCCTGGGGTCCCCATGTCCCCTCTCCCTGTCCCCTGTGCCACCCTGGGGTCCCCATGTCCCCTCTCCCTGTCCCCTGCCCCACCCTGGGGTCCCCATGTCCCCTGGGCTCCGTGTCCCTCCCGTCCCCTCCTGTCCCCTGTGCCCCTCCAGGGTGTCCTGTACCCTCCAGGTCCATGATGCCACCCCTGACTGCCCCCATGTCCCCATGTCCCCATGTCCCCGTGGTGACAGCGCTGTCCCTGCTGTCCCCGTGTCCCAGTGGTGACAGCACTGTCCCTGCTGTCCCCATGTCCCTGTGGTGACAGCGCTGTCCCCATGTCCCCGTGTCCCCTCGATGACAGCGCTGTCCCCGTGTCCCCGTGTCCCCTCGGTGACAGCGCTGTCCCCATGTCCCCGTGTCCCCTTGGTGACAGCGCTGTCCCTGCTGTCCCCACTGTCCCCGTGTCCCCTCGATGACAGTGCTGTCCCTGCTGTCCCCGTGTCCCCACTGTCCCCGTGTCCCCGTGGTGACAGCGCTGTCCCCCGCAGTGGCGCTCTTCTCGCTGGTGGGCTTTGTGCAGATGGCCATCTGGGCGCAGGGCAAGCACCGCAGCTACCTGCGCGAGTTCCGGGACTACCCCCCGCTGCGCTCGCCCATCGTCCCCTTCCTGCTGTGACACCCAGGGGACAGCCCCAGTGTCACCTTCCTGCTGTGACACCGCGGGGACACCGCCCCCAGCGTCCCCTTCCTGCTGTGACACCGTGGGGACAACGCGGGGACAGTGCCCCCAGTGTCCCCTTCCTGCTGTGACACCGCGGGGACACCACGGGGACAGTGCCCCCAGTGTCCCCTTCCTGCTGTGACACCGCGGGGACAGCCCCAGTGTCACCTTCCTGCTGTGACACCGCGGGGACAGCCCCAGTGTCACCTTCCTGCTGTGACACCGCGGGGACACCGCCCCAGTGTCACCTCCCTGCTGTGACATCGAGGGGACAGCCCCAGCGTCCCCTTCCTGCTGTGACACCGCGGGGACACCGCCCCTGCCACCCCCTTCCTGCTGTGACACCGCGGGGACACCGCCCCCAGTGTCCCCTTCCTGCTGTGACATCGAGGGGACACCGCGGGGACACCGCCCCCAGTGTCCCCTCTCTGCTGTGACATCGCCCCTGCCACCCCCTTCCTGCTGTGACATTGAGGGGACACCCAGGGGACACAGCCCGCAGCGTCCCCTCCCTGCGGTGACACCACCCCCAGTGTCCCCTCCCTGCTGTGACACCGCGGGGACACCCCTTGGGGACACCCCCTGGGGACACCCTGACCTGTCCCCGTCAGCGCTGCCCCCAGCCTTGGGGACACTGCGGGGACAGGGGACACGGGAAGGTGGCCCCGCTGTCCCTTGTCACCCCAGGGTGTCACAGCCCCCGGGTGTCCCTGCTCCGGTGGCAGCGTCCCCGAAGCCACCGCGGTGTCACCCACAGCCCCCCGCCCGGTGTCACGCCCTTGTCCCCGCAGGTGACAATAAACCACATCCCCCACCAGCCGTGTGTGTGGCCTGTCATTGTCCCACCCCAGGGGACACGGGAGGGTCACAGCCGCCACCCCCCCGTGGGGACAACCCCGCTGTCCCCACCGGCAGGGACGAGCCAGCGCGGTGTCACCCGTGGTGTCACTCGAGGCCAGCGCGGTGTCACTCTTTATTGAGGGGGGGAGGTGGCCTCGTGTCACCGCGCCATCACCGGGTGTCCCTCGGCGTCCTGGGCGTTCCGGGTGTCCCTCGGTGTCCCTGGGTGTCCCCGGTGTCACTCGGTGTCCCCAGGTGTCCCCGGGTGTCCCTGGGTGTCCCCGGGTGTCACTCGGTGTCCCCGGGTGTCACTCGGTGTCCCCGTGGCGCCGCCGCAGCCGCTGCTGGCGCTGCCGCAGGCGCCGCTCGCGCTCGAACTCCTTCATGCGCATCACGTAGCTGGGGACAGGTGGCACCGTGTCACCTCCCTGTCACCTCCCTGTCACTCCTCTGTCACCTCCCTGTCACCCCCCATTGCCGTGTCACCGCCATGTCACCCCCGTGTCACCTCTGTATCACCCCCGTGTCACCATCATGTCACCTCCCTGTCACCCCCCTGTCACCCCCTTGTCACATCCGTGTCACCCCCATCACCCTGTGTCACCCCCGTGTCACCTCCGTGTCACCCCCGTGTCACCTCTGTGTCACCCCCTTGTCACCCCCGTGTCACCACTGTGTCACCGCTGTGTCACCATGTCACCCCAATGTCCCCTTGTCACTCCCATCACTCCCGTGTCACCCCCATCCCCCTGTCACCCCCGTGTCACCGCCGTGTCACTCCTCTGTCACCCCCGTGTCACCCATGTCACCCCTTTGTCACCTCCATGTCATCCCCCGTGTCACTTCCCTGTCACCTCTGTGTCACCCCCGTGTCACCGCTGTGTCACCCCTGTGTCACCGCTGTGTCACCATGTCACCCCAATGTCCCCATGTCACCCCCTGTCCCCATGCTCACTCCTGGTGCTGGTAGCTGTCCCAGGCGTGTCCCCCCCCATGTCCCTCCCCATGTCCCCCCCATGTCCCCCTGTCCCCATGTCCCCCCATGTCCCCCCCATGTCCCCCTGTCCCCCCATGTCCCCCTGTCCCCCTGTCCCCTCCATGTCCCCGTGTCCCTCTGTCCCCATGTCCCCCTGTCCCCCCTGTCCCCACGCTCACTCCTCATGCTGGCAGGCGTCCCAGCCGTGTCCCCTCTGTGTCCCCCCATGTCCCCCTGTCCCTCTGTCCCCCCATGTCCCCCATGTCCCCATGTCCCCCCCATGTCCCCCACCGTCCCCATGTCCCACCTGTCCCTGTGTCTCACTCCTGGTGCTGGCACCTGTCCCAGCCGTGTCCCCCCCATGTCCCCCTGTCCCCATGTCTCACTCCTGGTGCTGGCAGGTGTCCCAGCTGTGTCCCCCCCCGTCCCCCCATGTCCCCATGTCCCCCCATGTCCCTGTGTCCCCCCATGTCCCCCTGTCCCCCCCCATCCCCATGCCTATTCTTCATGCTGGCAGCTGTCCCAGGTGTGTCCCTCCCTGTCCCCATGTCCCCCCATGTCCCCCTGTCCCCATGTCCCCGTCTCTCACTCCTGGTGCTGGCAGCTGTCCCAGCCGTGTCCCCTCTGTGTCCCCCTGTCCCCATGTCCCCATTGTCCCCCCATGTCCCCCTGTCCCCCATGTCCCCGTGTCCCCGTCTCTCACTCCTCATGCTGGCAGGCATCCCATGCGTGGCGCAGGCCGTGGCAGGCCCAGGGCAGGGGGAAGCTGTCGCGGTGGCAGCGCAGCAGCCGCAGCAGGTGGTGCCCGCAGAAATCCCGCTGCTCCAGGGGAATCCGGGCCTGGGAGAGCTGTGCTGCTGAGGCCACCATGGCTGTGAGGGACAGACAGACAGACAGACACATCAACACCCAGGGATGGACAGACAGACAGACAGACAGAAATCCTGCTGCTCCAGGGGAATCCGGGCCTGGGACAGCTGAGCTGCTGAGGCCACCATGGCTGTGAGGGACAGACAGACAGATCAGGGACAGACAGACAGACAGAAATCCCGCTGCTCCAGGGGCACCCGGGCCTGGGAGAGCTGTGCTGCTGAGGCCACCATCACTGTGAGACAGACAGACAGACACATCAACACCCAGGGATGGACAGACAGACAGACAGACAGACAGAAATCCCGCTGCTCCAGGGGCACCCGGGCCTGGGAGAGCTGAGCTGCTGAGGCCACCATCACTGCAATGGGGACAGACAGACAGATCAACACCCAGGGACAGACAGACAGACAGACAGAAATCCCGCTGCTCCAGGGGAATCCGGGCCTGGGAGAGCTGAGCTGCTGAGGCCACCATGGCTGGAATGGGGACAGACAGACAGACACATCAGGGACAGACAGACAGACAGACAGACACGTCAGGGACAGACAGATCAGGGACAGACAGACAGACAGACACATCAGTGCCCGGCCCTGCGCCAGCTGAGCCGCCGAGGCCACCATGGCTGCAATGGGGACAAGGGACACTCAGCACCGAGGGACAGACAGACAGACAGAGGGGACAGACAGACAGACAGAGGGGACAGACAGACAGACAGAGGGGACAGACAGGGGGACAAGGGACACTCAGCACCGAGGGGACAGACAGGGGGACAGGGCTGCGACAGACGTGGGGACGCAGGGGGACACAGGGGTGGCACCTGCAGGGACATCGAGACACAGGCGGGGACACGCGCAGGGTGTGACAGGGGGTGGGGACAGGGGTGGGGACAGGGGTGGGGACAGCGCAGGCGGGGCACAGGGGGGGGACACGGGGAGGGGACACCGGGGGGACACCGGAGGTGGCACCGGGAAACACGCGCGGGGGCGGGGGGGTCGCGCCGGGAGGTCACCGGGGTCACGCGGGGGCAGGGACATCCTGAGGCCACCGCGCCCGCGCCGCGCCCTCCCCGTGTCCCCCCCGTGTCCCCCCCGTGTCCCTCCCGTGTCCCCGCCGTGTCCCCTCCGTGTCCCCGCCGTGTCCCCGCCGCGTCCCCGCACTGACCGCGCGGCTTGCGCTGCGGCATGCCCAGCTCGGCGGGGAAGGACGGCATGTTCAGCGGGTCGGGTTCGGCCTCGGCGTCCCCCAGGTAGCGCCGCGCCAGGTGAGCGCCCATGGCGGCGGGGCCCGGGCCCGGGAGCGGCGGAGGAACCGGGGACGAGGCCTGGCAGCGGCGGCGGCGGAAGCGGAAACGCCGAGGGCCGGAAGCGGAAGTGGCGGAGGGGCAGCGAGGCGATACAGCCCGGCTCGGGGCTGCGGCGCCCCCTGGCGGCACGGAGGACCCCAAGCTCCCTGAACGCCACCGCCCCCCCAAAAAAAATCCCCAACCCCCCCCAAAAGCCCTCAGAAGCCCGAAAAACCCCACAAAAATCCCAACCCCCTCAAAAAACCCAACTCCCCCAAAAAACTCAAAACCCCCCAAAAAACCCAACCCCCCAAAAAAACCCAAACCCTTCAAAAAACCCAACTCCCCCCAAACCCCCTCAAAAACCCCAACCCCCCCAAAAACCCAAAACCCCTCCGAAGCCCGAAAAACCCCCAACCCTCCCCCAAAAAAACCCCAAACCCACAAAACTCCCCCACCCCAAACTCCCCCTGCCCCTCTGGTGCCACCACCCCCGCTTTGGGGTGACACGGGGACAGCGATGGCCCTGGAGGGTGACAGGGTGGTGGCACCCCAGGGGCACTGGGGACACCCCAATGTCCCACACGGAGCCCCAAGGCCACCGCCGTGTCCCTAAGGGGGGGTGGCAGATGTCCTTCTGTCCCCAAGAGGTGCCGGATGTCCCCACAGGGGTCCCAGAGGGACAGGGGACACGTTGGGGACCCGAAGCCACCCCGGGATGTCCCCAAGCCAAGGAGAGACGAGGCCACTGGAGGGACAAGAGTCAGTTTATAGTGACACCGGTGTCCCCAAGGGCCACCTCAGGGCAAGGCCCGAGCTGAGGGACACAAAGCAGCTCCGATGTCCCCAGAGGTGGCCCAGGGCCACCAGGAAGGGTCTTGTGGGGTGGGCGGTGACAATGCGGGGACAAGGGCACGGGGGATGTGACGATGTCCCTTGCTGTCCCTCAGGGCCCTGTCCCACCGTGTCCCTGTCCCTCTGTCCCTGTCCCTGCTCTGTCCCCTCCCTCAGGGCCCTGTCTGTGGTGTCCCTGTCCCACGCTGTCCTTGTCCCTGGTGTCCCTGTCCCTGCTCACAGCCCTGTCCCTATCCCTATTGTCCCTGTCCCCACTGTCCCCATCCCTGTTGTCCCTATCCCTATCCCCCCTGTCCCTGTCCCTGCTGTCCCCATCCCCGCTGTCCCTGTCCCTATTGTCCCTGTCCCCACTGTCCCCGTCCCTGTCCCTGCTGTCCCCATCCCCGCTGTCCCTGTCCCTATTGTCCCTGTCCCCACTGTCCCCGTCCCTGTCCCTGCTGTCCCCGCTGTCCCTGTCCCCGCTGTCCCTGCTGTCCCCACTGTCCCTGTCCCTATTGTCCCTATCCCTGTCCCTGCTGTCCCCGCTGTCCCCTCCCCGCTCTCAGCGCCCCTCCAGGCTCTTGTCCCGGGCTATCACCGCCTCATCGAACTTGATCATCAGCGTGGTTCCCTTGTGCTGTCCCTGTCCCCACTGTCCCCTGTCCCCATCCCCGCTGTCCCTGTCCCCTCCCCGCTCTCAGCCCTGTCCCCGCTGTCCCCACCCCATCTCTCAGCGCCCCTCCAGGCTCTTATCCCGGGCTATCACGGCCTCATCGAATTTGATCATCAGCGTGGTTCCCTTGTGCTGTCCCTGTCCCTGTCCCTATTGTCCCCCTGTCCCTGTCCCTGTCCCCGCTGTCCCCGCTGTCCCCTCCCCGCTCTCAGCGCCCCTCCAGGCTCTTATCCCGGGCTATCACCGCCTCATCGAACTTGATCATCAGCGTGGTTCCCTTGTGCTCTCCCTGTCCCTGTCCCTATTGTCCCTATCCCTGTCCCCATCCCCGCTGTCCCTGTCCCTGCTGTCCCTGTCCCTGCTGTCCCTGTCCCCGCTGTCCCCACTGTCCCTCCCCGCTCTCAGCCCTGTCCCCGCTGTCCCAGCCCCGCTCTCAGCGCCCCTCCAGGCTCTTATCCCGGGCTATCACCGCCTCGTCGAACTTGATCATCAGCGTGGTGCCCTTGTGCTGTCCCTGTCCCTATTGTCCCCATCCCCGCTGTCCCTTTCCCCGCTGTCCCCGCTGTCCCTGTCCCCATCCCCGCTGTCCCCGCTCTCAGCGCCCCTCCAGGCTCTTATCCCGGGCTATCACCGCCTCATCGAACTTGATCATCAGCGTGGTGCCCTTGTGCTGTCCCTGTCCCTGTCCCTATTGTCCCTGTCCCCCCTGTCCCTATTGTCCCCATCCCCGCTGTCCCCGCTGTCCCCATCCCCCCTGTCCCCGCTGTCCCCTCCCCGCTCTCAGCCCTGTCCCTGTCCCTGTCCCCGCTCTCAGCGCCCCTCCAGGCTCTTATCCCGGGCTATCACCGCCTCGTCGAACTTGATCATCAGCGTGGTTCCCTTGTGCCAGTGCGCGCTGACGCGGGCCGGGAAGCCGGCGGCGCCCAGCACGGCCTCCAGCAGGCCGGCGGCGAAGGCGGCGCAGTTGAGCGAGCTGTTCTCCCGCGGCACGGACACGAAGGTGTTCACCACCGGCTCCCGCTCGATCACGTAGAAGGTGCGGTCGTCGTCGTTGGCCTGCTCCAGCTTGTCCGCCTCGCGGCCGAAGAGAGCCCGCCAGAGCGGGCCCTGCGCGGGGAGAGCGGCGGGGAAGGGGTTAAACGGGGATGGGGAGGGGGAGTTTGGAGATGGGGGGGACAGGGACAGGGACAGCAGGGACAGGGACAGAAGGGACAGTGGGGACAGCGGGGACAGGGAGAGGGACACAGGGACAGGGACAGGGAGAGGGACACAGGGACAGGGACAGGGATAAGGACAATGGGGACAGGGACAGGGAGAGGGACACAGGGACAGGGACAGGGACAGCAGGCACAGGGACACAGGGACACAGGGACACAGTGACACAGGGACACAGTGACACACGGACACAGGGACACAGGGACACAGGGACACAGGGACACAGGGACACAGGGACACAGGGACAGGGACAGGGACACAGTGACAGTGACACACGGACACAGGGACACAGGGACAGGGACACAGGGACACAGGGACACAGGGACACAGGGACAGGGACACAGGGACACAGGGACACAGGGACAGGGACACAGGGACAGGGACACAGGGACACAGGGACACAGGGACAGGGACAGGGACACAGTGACAGTGACACACGGACACAGGGACACAGGGACAGGGACACAGGGACAGGGACACAGGGACACACGGACACAGGGACACAGGGACAGGGACACAGGGACACAGGGACACAGGGACACAGGGACAGGGACACAGGGACAGTGACACAGGGACAGGCCCAGCAGGCCCCTCTTTCCCAGGTTTTGGGGTTTTTTTTGGGGGGGTTGTTTTTGTCCCTTTGTAGATTTGGGCATTTTGGGGGGTTTGGGGTTTTTTTGGTTTCTTTGGGGGTTTTGCTCTCTGTGGTGGGTTTGGGGTTTGGGGGTTTTTGGGTAGATTTTGGCATTTGGGGGGTGTGGCTGATTTATTTTTGGTTCTTTTGCAGCTTTTGCTATTTTTGGGTGAGGTATTTTTGTCTCTTTTTTTTGATTTATTTTTGGTTCTTTTGCAGCTTTTGCTATTTTTGGGGGGGTATTTATTTTTATTTTTTGTCTCTTCTGCAGCTTTTGCTACTTTTTTGGTTGTTATTGTTATTTTTGGGTTTTGGGGGTTTTTTTGTCTCTTTTGCAGCTTTGGCTATTTTTTGAGGGGGGGTTTTTTGTTTCTTTTACAGTTTCTGGTATTTTGGGTATTTTTTTCTTTTGTTTCTTTTCCAGCATTTGGTATTTTGGGGGGTTTATTCTTTTTCTTTCTTTGTCAATTTTGCCCTTTTTTTGTTGCTTTGGGGTTTTTTCTCTTTTGCAGCTTTTGCTATTTTTGGGGGGTTTTTATTTGGTTTTTCTTTTTTGTCTGTTTAGCAGGTTTTGGTATTTTTGGTTTGTTGTGGGATTTTTTTTTTGTTTTGGGGTTTTTTTTGTCTCTTTAGCAGTTTTTTGTATTTTGGGGGGATTTTTTTGTTTCTTTTGCAGGTTTTGCTATTTTGGGGGGGGTTTTATTTGGGGTTTTTTTTTGCCTCTTCAGCAGTTTTTGCTATTTTCGGCTTGTTCTGGGTTTTTGGTTTTTTGGGGGTTTTTTGTGTCTTTTGCAGTTTTTGCTATTTTTGGGTTGTTGTGGGTTTTTGGGGTTTTTTGGTTTTATTTTTTGTTTGATTTTTTGTTCGTTTTTTTGTTTGTTTGGGGTTTTTTTGTCTCTTTAGCAGTTTTTGGTATTTTTGGTTTGTTGTGGGTTTTTGGGGTTTTTAGGGTGTTTTTTTTTGTTTTATTTTGTTTTTTTGGGGTTTTTTTGTCTCTTCAGCCCCCTCTGCTGTATTTTTCACCCTCCCCTTTCCCCTGCTCACCTTGACCAAGAGCAGCGCGTTCTCTTTGGGAGATTTGGGGGTTTTTTGGGGTAGATTTTGATATTTGGGTGATTTATTTTTGGTTCTTTTGCAGTTTTTTGGGGTAGATTTTGATATTTGGGTGATTTATTTTTGGTTCTTTTGCAGGTTTTTGGGTAGATTTTGATATTTGGGTGATTTATTTTTGGTTCTTTTGCAGTTTTTTGGTAGATTTTGATATTTGGGTGATTTATTTTTGGTTCTTTTGCAGGGTTTTTGGTAGATTTTGATATTTGGGTGATTTATTTTTGGTTCTTTTGCAGTTTTTTTTGGTAGATTTTGATATTTGGGTGATTTATTTTTGGTTCTTTTGCAGTTTTTTTGGGTAGATTTTGATATTTGGGTGATTTATTTTTGGTTCTTTTGCAGTTTTTTTTGGTAGATTTTGATATTTGGGTGATTTATTTTTGGTTCTTTTGCAGCTTTTGCTATTTTGGGGGGTTTTTATTTGGGTTTTTTTTTGTCTCTTTAGCAGCTTTTGCTATTTTTGGTTTGTTTTGGGGTTTTTTTGCGTCTTTAGCAGTTTTTGGTATTTTTTGCGGGGGATTTTTTTTTGGTCTCTTTAGCAGTTTTTGCTATTTTTGATTTGTTGTGGGTTTTTGGGTTTTTTTGGGGTTTTTTTTTGTTTGATTTTTTTGGTTGGTTTTTTGTTTGTTTGTTTGGGGTTTTTTTGGGTGGTTTTTTTTGTTTTATTTTGGTTTTTTGGGGTTTTTTTTTGTCTCTTTAGCAGTTTTTGGTATTTTTGGTTTGTTTTGGGGTTTTTTTGCTTTGGGTTTTTTTTTGTCTCTTCAGCAGTTTTTGCTATTTTTGGCTTGTTCTGGGTTTTTGGTTTTTTGGGGGTTTTTTTGTCTCTTTAGCAGCTTTTGCTATTTTTGATTTGTTGTGGGTTTTTGGGGTTTTTTTGGGGTTTTTTTGTTTGATTTCTTTGTTTGGTTTTTTTTAGTTTGTTTGTTTGTTTGGGATTTTTTGGGTGGTTTTTTTTGTTTTATTTTGTTTTTTTGGGTTTTTTTTGTCTCTTCAGCACCCTCTGCTGTATTTTTCACCCTCCCCTTTCCCCCTCTCACCTTGACCAAGAGCAGCGCGTTCTCTTTGGGAGATTTGGGGGTTTTTTGGGTAGATTTTGATATTTGGGTGATTTATTTTTGGTTCTTTTGCAGTTTTTTTGGGTAGATTTTGGTATTTGGGTGATTTATTTTTGGTTCTTTTGCAGTTTTTTGGGTAGATTTTGATATTTGGGTGATTTATTTTTGGTTCTTTTGCAGTTTTTTTGGGTAGATTTTGATATTTGGGTGATTTATTTTTGGTTCTTTTGCAGTTTTTTTGGTAAATTTTGATATTTGGGTGATTTATTTTTGGTTCTTTTGCAGGTTTTTTGGTAGATTTTGATATCTGGGTGATTTATTTTTGGTTCTTTTGCAGTTTTTGCTATTTTTGGGGGGATTTTATTTGGTTTTTTTGTCTCTTTAGCAGTTTTTTGTATTTTTTGGGGGGGATTTTTTTTTTGCCTCTTCAGCAGTTTTTGCTATTTTTGGCTTGTTGTGGGTTTTTGGTTTTTTGGGGTTTTTTGTCTCTTTAGCAGTTTTTGCTATTTTTGATTTGTTGTGGGTTTTTGGGGTTTTTTTGTGTTATTTTTGGTTGTGTTGTTTTTTTTTTTGGTTGGTTTTTTGTTTGTTTGTTTGGGGTTTTTTTGGGTGTTTTTTTTTGTTTTATTTTGGTTTTTTTTGGGTTTTTTTGTCTCTTCAGCCCCCTCTGCTGTATTTTTCACCCTCCCCTTTCCCCCTGCTCACCTTGCCCAAGAGCAGCGCGTTCTCTTTGGGAGATTTGGGGGTTTTTTTGGGTAGATTTTGATATTTGGGTGATTTATTTTTGGTTCTTTTGCAGTTTTTCTGGTAGATTTTGATATTTGGGTGATTTATTTTTGGTTCTTTTGCAGTTTTTTTGGTAGATTTTGATATTTGGGTGATTTATTTTTGGTTCTTTTGCAGGTTTTTTGGTAGATTTTGATATTTGGGTGATTTATTTTTGGGTCTTTTGCAGGTTTTGCTATTTTTGGGGGGTTTTATTTGGGTTTTTTTTTTGTCTCTTTAGAAGTTTTTGGTATTTTTGATTTGTTGTGGGTTTTTGGGGTTTTTTTAATTTGATTTTTTTGGGGTTTTTTTTGTTTGTTTGGGGGTTTTTTGGGTGGTCTTTTTGTTTTATTTTGGTTTTTTGGGTTTTTTTGTCTCTTCAGCCCCCTCTGCTGTATTTTTCACCCTCCCCTTGCCCCCTCTCACCTTGCCCAAGAGCAGCGCGTTCTCTTTGGGAGATTTGGGGTTTTTTGGGGTAGATTTTGATATTTGGGTGATTTATTTTTGGTTCTTTTGCAGTTCTTTTGGTAGATTTTGATATTTGGGTGATTTATTTTTGGTTCTTTTGCAGGTTTTTTGGGTAGATTTTGATATTTGGGTGATTTATTTTTGGTTCTTTTGCAGTTTTCTTGGTAGATTTTGATATTTGGGTGATTTATTTTTGGTTCTTTTGCAGTTCTTTTGGTAGATTTTGATATTTGGGTGATTTATTTTTGGTTCTTTTGCAGGTTTTTTGGGTAGATTTTGATATTTGGGTGATTTATTTTTGGTTCTTTTGCAGGTTTTTGGGTAGATTTTGATATTTGGGTGATTTATTTTTGGTTCTTTTGCAGGTTTTTTGGGTAGATTTTGATATTTGGGTGATTTATTTTGGTTCTTTTGCAGTTTTTTGGGTATATTTTGATTTTGGGTGATTTATTTTTGGTTCTTTTGCAGTTTTTTGGGTAGATTTTGATATTTGGGTGATTTATTTTTGGTTCTTTTGCAGGTTTTTTGGTAGATTTTGATATTTGGGTGATTTATTTTTGGTTCTTTTGCAGGTTTTTGGTAGATTTTGATATTTGGGTGATTTATTTTTGGTTCTTTTGCAGGTTCTTGGGTAGATTTTGATATTTGGGTGATTTATTTTTGGTTCTTTTGCAGTTTTTTTTGGTAGATTTTGATATTTGGGTGATTTATTTTTGGTTCTTTTGCAGTTTTTTTGGTAGATTTTGATATTTGGGTGATTTATTTTTGGTTCTTTTGCAGGTTTTGCTATTTTTGGGGGGTTTTATTTGGGTTTTTTTTTTGTCTCTTTAGTAGTTTTTGCTATTTTTGGCTTGTTCTGGGTTTTTGGTTTTTTGGGGTTTTTTTTTGTTTGATTTTTTTTTGTTGGTTTTTGTTTGTTTGTTTGGGGGTTTTTGGTTTTTTTTTTTGTTTTATTTTTTTTGGGGGGTTTTTTTGTCTCTTTAGCAGCTTTTGGAATTTTTGATTTGTTGTGGGTTTTTTGGGGTTTTTTTTTGTTTGATTTTTTTGGGGTTTTTTTTTTGTTTGTTTGGGGTTTTTTTGGGTGGTTTTTTTGTTTTATTTTGGTTTTTTTTGGGTTTTTTTGTCTCTTCAGCCCCCTCTGCTGTATTTTTCACCCTCCCCTTGCCCCCTGCTCACCTTGACCAAGAGCAGCGCGTTCTCTTTGGGAGATTTGGGGGTTTTTTGGGTAGATTTTGATATTTGGGTGATTTATTTTTGGGTTTTTTGGGTAGATTTTGATATTTGGGTGATTTATTTTTGGTTCTTTTGCAGTTTTTTGGGTAGATTTTGATATTTGGGTGATTTATTTTTGGTTCTTTTGCAGTTTTTTTGGGTAGATTTTGATATTTGGGTGATTTATTTTTGGTTCTTTTGCAGTTTTTTTGGTAGATTTTGATATTTGGGTGATTTATTTTTGGTTCTTTTGCAGGTTTTTTGGTAGATTTTGATATTTGGGTGATTTATTTTTGGTTCTTTTGCAGGTTTTTTGGTAGATTTTGATATTTGGGTGATTTATTTTTGGTTCTTTTGCAGCTTTTGTTATTTTTGGGGGGTTTTTATTTGGGTTTTTTTTTTGTCTCTTTAGCAGCTTTTGGTATTTTTCGTTTGTTTTGGGGCTTTTTTGTTTTGGGTTTTTTTGTGTCTTCTGCAGGTTTTGCTATTTTTGGCTTGTTCTGGGTTTTTGGTTTTTTGGGGGTTTTTTTGTCTCTTTAGCAGCTTTTGGTATTTTTGGTTTGTTGTGGGTTTTTGGTTTTTTTTATTATTTTTTTGGGTTTGTTTGTTTGTTTGTTTGTTTGGGGTTTTTAGGGTGGTTTTTTTTCGTTTTGTTTTGGTTTTTTGGGGTTTTTTTGTCTCTTTAGCAGCTTTTGCTATTTTTGGTTTGTTGTGGGGTTTTTTGGCTTTTTTTGGTTGGTTTTGTTTGTTTGTTTGGGGTTTTTTTGGGTAGGTTTTGATTTGTTTTTTGGGGTTTTTTTGTCTCTTTAACCCCTTCTGCTCTATTTTTCCCCCCTTTCCCCTTGTCCCCCCTCTCTCACCTTAACAAAGAGCAGCACTCCCAGCACCTTGGTCTCCCTCCGTCCGCGTCTCTCCCGGGCCACCAGCGCGTCCAGCGCCCTCAGCCCCACGTGGTGGCCCAGGCGGGCCAGGCGCGCCTGCAGCTCGGCCACCGAGGCCACGCGGCGCTGGCAGTACTGCACCAGCTCCGAGAAGAGCAGCGCGAAGGCCGCCAGGGACAGCTCCGAGCGCGGCCGCGCCAGCGCCCGCTCCAGAACCGCTGATTTACCCCGAGTGAAACGGGAATCCATGGAGCCTGCAGGGGAGAGGGGAGAGGGGGAGAGGGGAGAGAGGGGGAGAGGGGAGAGAGGGGAGAGAGGGGAGAGAGGGGATGGAGAGAGGGGAGAGAGGGGAGAGAGGGGAGAGAGGGGAGAGAGGGGAGAGGGGATGGAGGGAGGATGGAGGGAGGGGACAGAGGGGATGGAGAGGGGGAGAGGGGAGAGGGAGAGGGGGAGGGGAGAAGGAGAGGGGATGGAGAGAGGGGAGAGAGAGGCAGGGAGAGAGGGGAGAGAGGGAGGGGAGAGAGGGAGAGAGGGGAGAGGAAAGGGAGAGAGGGGAGAGAGGGGGGAGAGGGGGAAGGGAGAGTCAGGGAGAGGGATGGAGGGGAGAGAGGGGATGGGGAGGGGAGAGAGGCGGGGAGGGAGAGAGGGGTAGAGTGAGGGGAGAGGGGATGGAGAGGGGGAGGGAGAGGGAAAGGGAGAGGAGAGGGGAGAGGGAGAGGAGAGAGAGGATGGAGGGGAGAGAGGGGATGGAGAGAGGGGAGCGTCAGGGGAGAGGGGATGGGGAGGGAAGAGAGGGGAGAAAGGGGAGAGGGGAGAGCGGGGATGGAGAGGGGAGAGAGGAGAGAGCGTCGGGGGAGAAGGGAGAGGGAAAGGGGAGAGTGAGGGAAGAGGGAGAGGGGAGAGCGTCAGGGAGAGGGGGGAGTGAGGGGAGGGGAGG
>WQNJ02000284.1:5000-74273 GCA_016584745.2 Phylloscopus trochilus trochilus | reverse complement strand
TGGCGCCCAGCGCCATCCCGCGGCTCCCGGGAGGCCCCGGCGGCCCCGGCACCGACCCGAGAGCGCTGCAGGTGAGCGAGGCCTCCGGAGGGGGAGGCGGAGTTTGCCGAGGGGCCGCGAGGGGAAGGCGGGGTGTGTGGAGGGGGCGGGGTTTGCTGAGGGGCCGCGAGGGGGAGGCGGGGCCCGTGAAGGGGGCGGGGTTTGAGTGAATCTATCCACATGTGGGCGTGGTCATAACCAGAGGGCGTGGTCTGGAGGGGGCGCGGTTTTGTCGCTTTGGGGGTGCGGTCTGACTCTTGTCCCCTCTGTCCCCCTTTCCTCTTGTCCCCCGGTCCCCTCTGTCGCTCTTATTCCCCTTCTCCCCCTCCTCTTGTCCCCTTTTTTCCTCTGTCCCCCTTATTCCCCTTCTCCCCCTGTCCCCTCTGTCCGTCCCCGTCCCCTCTGTCCCTCCCTGTCCCTTTCTGTCCCGTGTCCCTCCCTGTCCCTGTGTCCCCTCTGTCCCCCTTATTCCCCTTCTCCCCCATCCCCTTCTCCTCCTGTCCCCTCTGTTCCTCCCCGTCCCCTCTGTCCCTCCCTGTCCCCTCTGTCCCTCCCTGTCCCTTTCTGTCCCGTGTCCCTCCCTGTCCCTGTGTCCCCTGTGTCCCCCTTATTCCCCTTCTCCCCCATCCCCTTCTCCTCCTGTCCCCTCTGTTCCTCCCCGTCCCCTCTGTCCCCTCCCTGTCCCCTCTGTCCCTCCCTGTCCCTTTCTGTTCCGTGTCCCTCCCTGTCCCCGTGTCCCCTCTGTCCCTCCCTGTCCCCGTGTCCCCTCTGTCCCTCCGTGTCCCCGCTGTCCCCGCCTCAGCGCCTGGAGCTGCGCTACCCCCGCACGCGCCCGTCGCTGTGTCGCGAGCTGGTGTCGCTGTGTCGCGAGCTGGTGTCGCTGTCCCCGCACCCCCCGGCGCTGCTGCTCCTGGACGGGCTCGAGCGCTACCTGGGGGTGTCCCCGAGTGTCCCCCGCCCGCCTGGCCGCGCTGCTGCTGGAGCTGACCCGCGTGCCCACGCTGTCCCCCGCGGGTCCCCCCGCAGCTGGTGGCCGCCCTGCGCCTGCCCCCGCCCGCCCCGCACGTCCTGGGGACCTTGCTCCGCTTCTTCCCGGCGCGGTGCCACCTGAGCCCGGCCCGCGGCGACAGCCCCGGGCAGGCGCGGGTGACGCTGCGCTGCCCCGGGACACCCCCGCGGAGGTGGCGGCTGCGCCTCGGGGACACGGGGCACGGGGACAGCCACGGGACAGCGACGGGGACAGCGACGGGGACAGCGGCAGCGAGGAGGAGTGGGCGTGACACGGCCACCCCGGGGGTGACACGGACTCGGGTGTCACCCGCCGCTGGTGACAAAGACTCGATGTCACCGCCCCACGAGTGGCAAGGACCTCGACATCACCTCCCCCCCCCTCGGGTGACAAGGACGTGATGGGTGACACGGACTCGGTGTCACCCCCCCTCCAGTGACAAGGCCCTGACGTCACCCCGCCCGTCACCGGTGACAAGGACCTGCGGGGGTGACACAGACTCAATGTCACCCTCCCCCTGTCACTGGTGCCACCCCGCTGTCACCCCACCCCCGCAGGGCCTTGGGGACACGGGCGGTGTCAGGGAGGTGAAACGGTGCCAGGTGTCCCCACCCGGGGCCGTCTGGGGGCTCCTGATAAGCGTTATCAGCCCCTCCCCCCCACCCCCAGCCCGGCTGTGCCACCCCTCGAGGGCCCCACTGTCCCAGTGTGTCCCCAGGCTCCTGTCCCAGGCACTCCCAGTGTCCCCAGTGTCCCCAGTACCCACCCCAGTGTCCCCAGTACCCATCCCAGTGTCCCCAGTGTCCCCATTACCCACCCCAGTCTCTCCCAGTCCCTCCCAGTGTCCCCATTACCCACCCCAGTACCTCCCAGTCCCTCCCAGTCCCTCCCAGTGTCCCCACTGGGGGCGTGGCACCGGGCCCAGAGTCACTTTTATTGTACAAAATCATTAAAAACCCAAAGCAGGTGAAATTCGGTGTCCCCGGCTGTCCCCTCCCCCCTCCTGCCCTGTCCCCTCCGTGTCCATGTGTCACAGCTCCCTCGGGTGACGTCCGTGATGACATCACCATGCCCCTGTGATGTCACTGTGTTGCGTCCCCAGCATTGTGACGTCATCTGTCCCTTCTGTGTGACATCACCACGATGTGTCGCCTCTGTGATGACATCACCGTGTCTGTATGACGTCATCCCGATGAGGCCCCGGCGTTGTGATGTCATCTGTCCCTACCCTGTGACATCACCGTGATGCATCCCCTCTGTGATGACGTCATTGTTCCACGTCAGACGTCACTGTGTTGTGCCCCCTTTTCTGTGACGTCATCAGCCCCTTCTGCGTGACGTCACCATGCCCTGTGTGATGTCACAGATATGTCCCCTCTGTGATGATGTCATCCTGAGTCCGTCCTGCGATGACATCACCTGTCCTTTCCCCATGACATCACTGTGTTCCCTCTGCAATGACATCATTGCTCCACCATGTGACATTGCCGTGATGTCATCCACTGCTTCCGTGTGACGTCACGGAGCCACCTCCCCTCTGCAGTGACGTCAGCCCGAGTCCCTGTCTCAATGACATCACCGCCTGTCACGATGACATCATTGCTCCGCCGTGACGTCACCCGCCGCCATCAGGAGCAGATGACGTAATGGGGGGCGTGTCCGCCCCACTTGGGCTCGGCGGGCTTGGTGGGCGGGGCCAGGTTGGCGTAGGGGGCGGGGTCTCGGGGGGGCGGGCAGAGCAGGGCGGAGCCGGGGGTCGAACAGCGTGTACTCGAAACTGGGGGAGGGGGAGGGACCCCCGCCGGGCCCGCGGGGCTGCGGGGGGGTCTCGGCCCCGGGGGGCGCCGGCTCCAGCGGGGGGGGGCGCCCCCGGAGCGGCCCCCGCCTCCGGAGCGCCCCCCACCTCCTCCACCGTGTCCTCGGCCTCCACGGGGGGCGGCGCGGGGGGCGCCCCAGGGAGAGCCCGGGCCCTGGCACAGCCACAGCTGCGGGGGGAAATGGGGTTAGGGACCCCCAAAATGCCCCCCAAAATCACCGGAATATCCCCAGAACATCCCCAAAATATGGCCCCAAATATCCGAAAAATATCTCCCAACTATCCTGAAATATCCCCAAAATCCCCCCAAAAACCCAAAACATCCCCAAAGACATCCTCAGCCCTCCCCAACCCCCCACCCCAAACCCCTCCCTCACCCCAGTGTCCACCTGTGCCCCGGGGACCCCCCAGAAACCCCAAACCCCCCGAAGGTGCCCCCTCACCTGGAAGTTGCCGCCGTAGTTGCTGAAGAGCCCCCTCGAACTCGCGCTCGGGGCCCGGCACCGGCGGCCACAGCTTGGCCCGCAGCGCCCTGGGGGGCACGGGGTCAGGGGGGCCAAAACCCCACAGAGCTCCTTCCAAAATCCCACAGGGCCCCCTCAAAACCCCACAGAGCCCCCCGATCCCACAGAGCCCCCTCCAAAACCCCACAGAGCTCCCTCCAAAACCCCACAGAGCCTCCTGATCCCACAGAGCCCCCCGATCCCACAGGGCCCCCTCAAAACCCCACAGAGCTCCTTCCAAAACCCCACAGGGCCCCCTCCAAAACCCCACAGAGCCCCCTCAAAACCCCACAGAGCCCCCTCCGAAACCCCACAGAGCCCCCCGATCCCACAGAGCCCCCTCCAAAACCCCACAGGGCCCCCTCCAAAACCCCACAGAGCCCCCTCCAAAATCCCACAGGGCCCCCTCCAAAACCCCACAGAGCCCCCTCCGAAACTCCACAGAGCCTCCTGATCCCACAGAGCCCCCCAGTGCCCCAGTACCAGCAGTGTCCCAGTGCTCCCAGTTCCCGTTACCCCATTCCCAGTACCCCCCAGTTCCCGTTACCCCATTCCCAGTCCCCCCCAGACCCCCCAGTACCGGCGGTGTCCCAGCAGTCCCAGTGCTCCCAGTCCCAGCAGCAGCAGCACCAGCAGGCACGAGAGCCACAATGTCACCGTGTCCAGCTCTGGGGACAGGGACACAGCGGGGTCACACCGGGGTCAGGGGTCACACCGGGGGGTCACACTGACTCAGAGACCCCTCCCCGAGTCCCCCCTGTGCCACCCCCATCCCCCCCAATGTCCCCCAATGTCCTCATCCCCCCTCTGTCCCTGCTGTCCCCTCAGTGTCCCCTCAGTGTCCCCTCAGTGTCCCCTCAGTGTCCCCTGGCTGTCACTCACCGGGGGGGGGTGGTGGCACTGGCCGGGGGGGACCAGGGGCTCCAGAAGCCGCCGTAGCTGAGGCCGTCGGGGCGGGCGCGGGCCCCGCACGGAGTAGGGGGTGCTGCCCCGGAGCCCCCCGACCCCCTGCTCCCGCCGGCCCGCCGGGACCCCCACCTGGGAACGGACAGGGGCTCAGTGACCCCCGAAACAGGACCACCACCCCAGAAACCACAAACAGGACCCCGGAAAACACCAACAGAACCCCGAAAACCACAAACAGAACTCTGAAAAATGCAAACAGAACCCCGAAAACACCAAACAGAGCCCCAAAAACCACAAACAGAACCCCGAAAACACAAACAGAGCCCCAAAAACACCAAACAGAACCCCGAAAACCACCAAACAGAACCCCGAAAACACCAAACAGAACCCCGAAAACACCAACAGAACCCCAAAAACACCAACAGAACCCCAAAAACCACAAACAGAACCCCGAAAACACCAAACAGAGCCCCAAAAACCACAAACAGAACCCCGAAACCACAAACAGAACCCCGAAAATCACAAACAGAACCCCGAAAACACCAACAGAACCCCAAAAACCATAAACAGAACCCCGAAAACCACAAACAGAACCCCAAAAACACCAACAGAACCCCGAAAACACCAACAGAACCCCAAAAACACCAACAGAACCCCGAAACACCAACAGAACCCCAAAAACCACAAACAGAACCCCGAAAACACCAAACAGAGCCCCAAAAACCACAAACAGAACCCCGAAAACACCAACAGAACCCCGAAAACACAAACAGAACCCCGAAAAACATAAACAGGATCCCCAAAAACCCCAACCGGAACCCCCAAAACACAGACCCAAGAAAACAGAACCAGGACCCCCAAAAAACAAAACCGGGACCCCAAAAACCACAATCAGGGACCACAAAATCCCCCCGAAGAGCCCCAAAAACTCCAACCAGGACCCCCCCAAACTCCCCCGAGGGCCCCCACACCCCCAGATCCCCTCCTCAGCGTTTTTGGGGGTCCCCCCGGGGGGCTCAGGTACCCAAACCCCTCGGGGAGCCCCAAACCCCCCCCGGGAGCCCCCCGCCGTCGCTCACCGTTTTTGGGGGTCCCCCGGGGGGCTCAGGGCCAGCTCGAACACCAGGCTGGAGTGCAGGTAGGGCCCGGGGGGGGGGGCCCAGCGCACGCACAGCTCCCCCCGCGCCCCCCCCGCCGACACCGACACGTTCTGGGGGGGCCCCGGCAGCACTGGGGGGGGGCACAGTCAGGGAGAGCCCCCCAAAAATCCCAGATCGATAGGACCCCCCCCAAACACCCCGAATTCAGCCCAGAAATCCCAAAAAAACCCCACAAACCCCCCAAATTCTGACCCCCAAATCCCCAATTCCTCCCAATTTGCCCCCCAAATTCTTCCCCCCAACCCAAAACCCCCAAATTCCCTCAGGACTCTCCCCAAAAGGTCTGAGGCCCCCCAAAATCCCCTCAAATCCCCCCCAATCCCTCCCACGGCCCCCCAGGTCCCCTCCAGGATCCCCCCAAATCCCCCAAATCCCCCCAAATCCCCCAGATCCCCCCCAGGTCCCCTCCAGGATCCCCCCAAATCCCCCCAAATCCCCTCCAGGATCCCCCCAAATCCCCTCCAGGATCCCTCCAAATCCCCCCAAATCCCCCCAGATCCCCTCCAGGATCCCCCCAGATCCCCCCAGATCCCCCCCGTACCGACTTGGTCGATGAACAGCGTGCGGTGGAAGAGGGGGGCCGGGGTCCCGGTGGTCCCGGGGGTCCCGGGGGTCCCCGGTGGTCCCGGGGGTCCCGGGGGTCCCGGGGGCCGCCCCGGGCAGCACGCGCAGCTCCAGCGGCACGAAGGTGACGGTGGCGGCCGCGGGCAGCGAGCACCAGAAACGGGAGCCGCGGGCCGGGGACAGCGCGGTGGCACTGAGGGGACACTCCTGCCACGGGTCCTGCCTGCCGGACACCGCCGGGGTCAGCCAGGGGTCAGCCGGGGGTCAGTGCAGGGTCAGTGCAGGGTCAGCCAGGGGTCAGCCAGGGGGCAGCCGGGGGTCAGCCAGGGGTCAGCCTGGGGTCAGCCGGGGGTCAGTGCAGGGTGAGCCAGGGGTCAGCCAGGGGTCAGTGCAGGGTCAGTCAGGGGTCAGCCAGGGGTCAGCCAGGGGTCAGTCAGGGGTCAGTGCAGGGTCACTCAGGGGTCAGTGCAGGGTCACTCAGAGGTCACTCAGGGGTCAGTGCGGGGTCAGTCAGTGGTGACTCAGGAATCAGGGGTCACTCCGGGGTCACTCCGGGGTCACTCGGGGCCGGGCACTCACTCCAGGCGGAAGTGCAGGCGGAAGCGGCGCGGGTCGGGCTCCCCGGGGCTGTCCCAGAAGCAGCTCAGGTCGTGCAGGGTCCGGGAGAAGCAGTGAGGGGGGCAGCGGGTCCGAGCGCCGCACGATGGACACTGCGGGCCGGGGGCAGGACAGCACACCCGGGGGTCAGCGGGGACACGGGGGGGGGGGTCACACACGGGGGGTTTCACACCGACCCCCCCAACCCCTCCTGAACCCCATTAAACCGCCCCAAACCCCTCCTGAGCCCCATTAAACCACCCCAAAACCCCAAACCCCTCCTGAACCCACCAGAAACCCCCAAAACACCCCCAAACCCCCTCCTGAGCCCCATTAAACCACCCCAAAACCCCCTCCTGAACCCCCCTTAACTCCCCAAAGCCTCCAAAATCTCCCCAAATCGACCCCCAAACCCAACCCCCCTTAACCTTCTCTCCTAAACTCCCCCGACCCCCCAAAATTCCCTCCAAAACTTCCCCCAAACCCACTCCAAAACTCCCCAAAACTCGCCAAAATTCCCCCAACCCCCCAGATCCCCTGAACACCCCCAGATCCCCTCCTAAAGCCCCCCAAACCCCCCCAAAATCTCCCCAAAACACCCCCCCAAAACATCCCCCCAAATCCCCCAACCCCCTCCCCCCCCCCTTTACCTTCCTCCTCCAGCTCCGGGGGGGTCTCGGAGCCCCCCAGGCCGCCCCCCGGGCCCCCCCAGGTTCGGGGGAGCCCCCCCAGGAGCCCCCCCAGGAGCAGCAGCGCCGCGGGCCCCGCCATGGGGGGATCGGGGGGAGTTTTGGGCTTTTTTTGGGTTTTTTTGAGGGAGTTTGGTGTTTTGGGGGGGCCGCGCCCCTCCCTCCCCCCCCCGATAAGGCCCGGCCCGCCCCTCCCCCCCAAGGGCGGGGCTGTGCTGGGGGGGGAGATAAGAGAGGGGGGAGGGGCGAGATGGGGGGAGAGGGAGGAGATTTGGGGCACCCCAAAAACCCCCAGAACCCCCCCAAAAACCGCCGGGACCCCCCCAAAACTCCCCAGAACCCCCCAAAAATGAACCAGTCAGGGGGAGGGCACAGGAGGCTTTAATGGGGGATACTGGGATGGACTGGGAGGGACTGGGGGGATACTGGGTCAAGGCGGGGGTGTCCTGGGTTGTACTGGTGGCTACTGGGAGAGCACTGGTCCGTACTGGTCCATACTGGTCTGTACTGGTTTGTACTGGTTTGTACTGGTTTGTACTGGTTTGTACTGGTCTGTATGAGTCTGTACTGGTCTGTACTGGTCTGTACTGGTCTGTATGGCTCTGTACTGGTCCGTACTGGTCCGTACTGGTCCGTACTGGTCTGTACTGGTCTGTACGGGTCTGTACTGGTCCATACTGGTCTGTACCGGTCTGTACTGGTCTGTACTGGTCTGTACTGGTCCATACTGGTCTGTACTGGTCTGTACTGGTCCGTACTGGTCTGTATGGATCTGTACTGGTCTGTACCGGTCTGTATGGATCTGTACTGGTCTGTACTGGTCTGTACCGGTCTGTATGGATCTGTACTGGTCCGTACTGGTCCGTACTGGTCCATACTGGTCTGTACTGGGGTCACTGGGGCGGGCGGGCCGCGCCCCTCCCCCCCTGCAGCAGGAGCCGCGCGCGGCGCTTGAGGAGAGCCCGGGATGGGGGGAGGGGCGGGGGCGGCCTCCTCTGGGGGGGGAGGGGACACAGGGTCAGGGACCCCCAAACCCCCAAGGACACCAAAAAACCAAAAACCACCCCAAAAACCACCCCAAATATCCCAAAATATCCCAAACCCACCAAAATCCCCCCAAAATCCCACAAACCCCCCAGAACCAGCCCAAACCCCACCAAAACCCCCCCAAAGCCCCCCGAAAAAAAACCCCAAAGCCCCAAAAAAACCCCCAAAGCCCCCGAAAACCACCCCAAAGCCCCCCGAAAAACCCCCCAAAGCCCCCGAAAAACCACCCCAAAGCCCCCAAAAAAACCCCCAAAGCCCCCGAAAACCACCCCAAAGCCCCCCGAAAAAACCCCCCAAAGCCCCCGAAAAACCACCCCAAAGCCCCCAAAAAACCACCCCAAAGCCCCCCGAAAACCACCCCAAAGCCCCCAAAAAACCACCCCAAAGCCCCCCGAAAAACCCCCCCAAAGCCCCCCGAAAAACCACCCCAAAGCCCCCCCAAGCCCCCAAAACACACCAAAATCACCCCAAATTCCCCAAACCCACAGAGACCCCCAAATCCCCCCCCAAATCCCCCCCCAAAGTTCCCGAAACCACCCCGGGACCCCCGAGCCCCCTCCTCACCCTCGGAGCTGGGGGGCAGCGCCGGGGGCTCCTCCTGCTGCAGCCGGGGGGGCTGGGGGGGGACCCCAAAAACGGGTCAGGACCCCCCGGGACCCCCCGGGACCCCCCGCGAATGGAGCCGGGACCCCCCAAAGGGGGTCGGAGCCCCCCGATCTCACCTGGGGGGGCTCCCGGGGGGGCGGTCCCGGGGCTGCCCCCGCCCCCCCCCGCAGCCGCTCCCGGAGCAGCTCCAGCAGCGCCCGGGGGTCCCCGGGGGGGCGGCGGCCCCTGGGGCTGGGGGGGAGGGAAACTGAGGCACGGCCTTTACCCTGTCCCCTCACCTGCCCAGGTGTGTCCCCAGTGTCCCCTCACCTGCCCAGGTGTGTCCCCTCACCTGCCCAGGTGTGTCCCCAGTGTCCCCTCACCTGCCCAGGTGTGTCCCCTCACCTGCCCAGGTGTGTCCCCATCCCCTCACCTGCCCCAGGTGTGTCCCCCAGTGTCCCCTCACCTGCCCAGGTATGTCCCCATCCCCTCACCTGCCCCAGGTGTGTCCCCATCCCCTCACCTGCCCCAGGTGTGTCTCCATCCCCTCACCTGCCCAGGTGTGTCCCCATCCCCTCATCTGTCCCAGGTGTGTCCCCAACTCCCCGCACCTGCCCAGGTGTGTCCCCATCTCCTCACCTGGCCGGGTGTGTCCCCAACTCCCCTCACCTGTCCCAGGTGTGTCAGGATCCTCTCCAGCTGTGCTGAGGCCCCGCCCAGGGCGTGGCTCACCTGGGCCAGGTCCCTGCGTGCAGCGGCCACGCCCTCCGAGCTGGGGGGGGAGGGGTCCCTGCGACCCCCAGAAGGAGCTCAGGGGACACCTGGGAGCGTCCCCACCCCCCAGGTGTCCCACGTGTGTCCCAGGTGTCACTCACCTGTGGGGGGGTGTCCCCAGGTGCTCCCCCCGCAGCCGCCCCCGCAGAGCCGCGGCCTCGGCCCGGAGCTGGGCCAGGTGCTGGGCCAGGGCCAGGCACAGGTGAGACACCTGGGACAGGTGAGACAGGTGAAACACCTGGGACAGGTGAGACAGGTGAGACAGGGACAGGTGAGACACCTGGGACAGGTGAGACACCTGGGACAGGTGAGACAGGAACAGGGACAGGTGAGACAGGGACAGGTGAGACAGGAACAGGTGAGACAGGAACAGGTGAGACAGGTAACATTGAGGTCTCACCTGTGGCCCGGCCCTGGTGGGCGTGGCCCGGGGCGGTGTCCCCGGGGGTGTCCCCGGGGGGGTCCCTGGGGGGGTCTCCGGAGGTGTCCCCGGGGGGGTCCCTGGGGGGGTCCCCGGGGGGGTCTCTGGGGGGGTCCCTGGGGGGGTCCCCGGGGTCTCCTCGGGGTCTCCGCAGGGGGGGCGCGATGGGGGGGGCTCCTCCTGCCCCTCCCCCCCCTGCGGCCCCTCCTGCGGGGGCTCCCCCCGCGCCCCCCGCCCCCCCCCGGCGCCGCAGCCCCCGCAGCCTCCGGCGCCTGCGCAGCAGCTCCGCCTCGGCCCCGCCCAGCAGCGCGCGCGCCAGCCCCGCCTCCGCCTGCAGGGGAGAGCAGCTGTGAGCCCAGGTGTGCCAGGTGTGCCAGGTGTGAGCCCAGGTGTGAGCCCAGGTGTGCCAGGTGTGAGCCCAGGTGTGAGCCCAGGTGTGCCAGGTGTGAGCCCAGGTGTGAGCCCAGGTGTGAGCCCAGGTGTGCCAGGTGTGAGCCCAGGTGTGAGCCCAGCTGTGAGCCCAGCTGTGAGCCCAGCTGTGAGCCCAGCTGTGAGCCCAGGGTGTGCCAGGTGTGAGCCCAGGTGTGAGCCCAGGTGTGAGCCCAGGTGTGAGCCCAGGTGTGCCAGGTGTGAGCCCAGGTGTGAGCCCAGGTGTGCCAGGTGTGCCAGGTGTGTCCCCAGGTGTGAGCCCAGGTGTGAGCCCAGGTGTGAGCCCAGGTGTGCCAGGTGTGCCAGGTGTGCCAGGTGTGAGCCCAGGTGTGAGCCCAGGTGTGAGCCCAGGTGTGCCAGGTGTGAGCCCAGGTGTGAGCCCAGGTGTGAGCCCAGGTGTGAGCCCAGGTGTGCCAGGTGTGCCAGGTGTGAGCCCAGGTGTGAGCCCAGGTGTGAGCCCAGGTGTGCCAGGTGTGAGCCCAGGTGTGAGCCCAGGTGTGAGCCCAGGTGTGTCAGGTGTGAGCCCAGGTGTGAGCCCAGGTGTGCCAGGTGTGAGCCCAGGTGTGAGCCCAGCTGTGAGCCCAGCTGTGAGCCCAGGTGTGAGCCCAGCTGTGAGCCCATGTGTGAGCCCAGGTGTGGCCCAGGTGTGTCCCCAGGTGTGTCCCCAGGTGTGTCCCAGGTGTGTCCCAGGTGTGTCCCCAGGTGTCCCAGGTGTGTCCCAGGTGTGTCCCAGGTGTCCCCAGGTGTCCCAGGTGTCCCCAGGTGTGTCCCAGGTGTGTCCCCAGGTGTCCCAGGTGTGTCCCAGGTGTGTCCCTCACCTCCAGCAGCTCCCGCAGGCTCAGGTACAGCCCCCCGCACTCTCTGCGCCTCCTCCCCCCGCAGCTGCAGCCGCCCCAGGGACCCCCGGAGACCCCCGGCCTGGGGGAGGGGCACGGGGGTCACAGGGGGTCAGGGTTCATTGGGGGTCACTGGGGGGTCATTTTGGGGTCAAACCCACCTGGTCCTGCCGGGGGTCCCGGGGGGGGCCGGGGGTGTCCTGGGGGGCAGCGCCGGGGCCGGGCTCGGCCTGGGGGGCACACAGGGGTCAGAGACCCCCCGAGACCCCAAAATCCCCCCCCGAGACCCCCCCGGACACCAAAACCCCCCCAGGGCCCCCCAAGCCCCCACCCCTTACCGGGGTCTCCAGTGGCCATTGGGGGGTCCCTGAGCTGTGGGGGGACAGGGGGGAGGGGTCAGGGGGGCTTTGGGGGACCCTCAGATCGCCCCAAATCCCCCCCCAGGACCCCCAGATCACCCCCCCCCCCCGACCCCACAATCCCTCCCAACTCCCCCCCCACCAGGACCCCCAAATCCTCCCCTGAGCCCCACAGATTCTCTCCAGAACCCCAAAATGTCCTCCCGGACCCCCAAAACCTCCCCAGTCTCACCCCAAATCTCTCAGATTCCCCCCTGGACCCCCAAATGCCCCCCAGGACCCCCAAAGTCTCCCCAAATTCCGCACGTGACCCGGGCTGCAGCCGGTCTTTGGCCCCGCCCCTGTCGCCGTGGCAACGGGACGCTCGGGCGCTGATTGGCTGAGCCGCCGTACACAAGATGGCGGCGCCCACGATACGGTAAAACACTGTACTCAAGATGGCGGCTGCCATGAGGGGTCGATAGGAAGTTCCGCCTTGTGCCGCTTCCGGTTCCGCCGTGTGGGGCCTGAGGCGCGCGCGTGAGGCTCTGAGCGGTACCGGAGGGGTTCGGGGGATTTGGGGGGGTTTAAAGGGGATTTGGGGGGTTTTGAGGGAGGATTTAAGGGGTTTAAAGGGGGATCTGGGGGGGTTAGGAGGGCTAAAAGGGGGCTTGGGGGGGTTTGGGGCCATCTAATGGGCGCTTTGGGGGGTGTCGGGGGGTTTAAAGGGGGAGCTGAGGGGTCTGGGGGGATTTTGGGGTGAGATTGGAGGGGTTTGGGGATTTTTGACGGGAGGATTTGGGGAGGGTCTGAGAGGCTGGGGGGATTTGGGGTGTTTGGGGTGTCGGGGGGATTTGGGGGTCCCTGACGCGGGCTCCCCTCCCCCCAGCCCGGCCATGCTGCCCCTCCCCCTCGTGCTGCTGCTGCCGCTGGCGGGGGCGGGAGCCCCGGAGGTGACGGTGACACGGCCCCGGGGGGTGGCCCTGAGCCGTGAGTGGAGCCCCGAATCAGCCCGAAAACCGCCCCCAAAATCACCCCGAAATCACCCCCAGCGTCACCCCGAAATCCCCGCAGGATCACCCCCCAAATCACCCCAAAATCACCCTGAAATCACCCCTAAAATCACCCCGAAATCCCCGCAGGATCACCCCCAAAATCACCCCAGGATCACCCCAGAATCATCCCGAAATCACCCCCAAAATCACCCCAGGATCACCCCCAAACGACCCCGAAAATCACCCCAGGATCACCCCCAGCATCACCCCCGAAATCCCCGCAGGATCACCCCCGAATCGCCCTAAAAAATCCCCGCAACCCCCCTAAATTCCCCAAGCCCCCCAGTTCTCTGTCCCCCCAGACCCCCCCAGTTCTCTGTCCCCCCAGACCCCCCCAGTTCTCTGTCCCCCCCAGACCCCCCCAGTTCTCTGTGTCCCCCCAGAGCTGCCCTTCTACGACCCCTCGGGGCCCTTCCGCTGCCTGGACGGCTCCGGCTCCGTGGATTTCTCCTGGGTCAACGATGACTACTGCGACTGCAGGGACGGCTCCGACGAGCCTGGTGGGACCCCAGAGCCCCCAAAACCTGCCCTGGGACCCCCAAAACCCCCCGGGACCCCCAAAAACCAACCTGGGACCCCCAGAAACCAACCCGGGACCCCCAGAAACCCCAGGATCCCCAAACCCCCCCGGGACCCCCAAAACCCCACATGGAGCCCCAGAACTGCGACTGCAGGGACGGCTCCGACGAGCCTGGTGGGACCCCAGAGCCCCCCGGGACCCCCAGAAACTGACCTGGGACTCCCAGAAACCAAACCAGGACCCCCAAAACCCCCCAAACTGCCCCCAAACCCACCCTGGGATCCCCAAAACCTCCCAAAGCTCCCCTCAGAGCCCCCTCCTCACTTCTTGGGAGCCCAAAACTCCTCCCAAAGCTGCCCAGGGACCTTCCTGCTCCCCCAGATTCTGGGGAGGGGTCCCCAGGTGCTCCCTGGGTGCCCCCAGACTCACTGGGACCCCCCCCCCCCCGCCCGCAGGGACCCCCGCCTGCCCCAACGGGCGCTTCCACTGCAGCAACGCCGGGCACCGGCCCCGCAGCATCCCCGCGGCCCACGTCAACGACGGCGTCTGCGGTGGGCAAAGGGGGCTGGGGGGGTTTGGGGGGGATTTTGGGGAGTCCTGGGGGGAATTTGAGTGGATTTGGGGTTTGTCCTGTGGGGGATTTTGGGGGGGTGCTGTGTTCACTGGGGGGGATTTGGGGGGGGATTTTGGGGGGGGGGTTTTGGGGTCCCTCCCCTGCTGACCCCCCTCACCCCCAGATTGCTGCGATGGCACCGACGAGTGGGGGAGCGGGGCCAAGTGTGAGAACACCTGCAGGTGATGCTGGGGGAACTGGGAGGGACTGGGGGGGACTGGGATGGACTGGGATGGACTGGGATGAACTGGGGCGGACTGGGACAGACTGGGATGAACTGGGGCGGACTGGGACAGACTGGGATGAACTGGGAGGGACTGGGACAGACTGGGAGGGACTGGGATGGACTGGAACAAACTGGGATGGACTGGGACAGACTGGGATGAACTGGGATGGACTGGAATAAACTGGAATGGACTGGGACAGACTGGGATGTGTGTCTGGCTCCCCAGGGAGCGGGGCCGGCGGGAGCGCGAGGCGCGGCTGCGCTCGGGATGAACTGGGATGGACTGGGACAGACTGGGACGGACTGGGACAGACTGGGATGAACTGGGATGGACTGGGATGGACTGGAACAAACTGGGATGGACTGGAACTAACTGGGATGGACTGGGACAGACTGGGATCTGTGTTTTTGCCCCCAGGGAGCGGGGCCGGCGGGAGCGCGAGGCGCGGCTGCGCTCGGCAGCCCTGGCCAGGGAAGGCTTCGCGCTGCGGCAGCGCCTGGTGCAGGAGGCGGCCGAGGGGAGGCGGGAGAAGCAGGTGGGGAAACTGGGGGGGCTGGGGAGACTGGGGGGGTTTGGGGAAATTGGGGGGGTTGGGGGAATTGGGGGATTTTTTTTATTTTCATTTTCAGGGAATTTATGAGGGGAGTTTTGGGGGATTTTTGGGAATTTGGGGATAATTTTGTGTTGATTTTCAGCTGATTTGGGGCTAACCTCAGGATAATTGGGGGACGTTTTAGCGATAATTTGGGATAATTTCAGGATATTTCAGGAATAATTTGGGGGTGATTTCAGGCTAATTTGGGGGTATTTTGGCATAATTTCAAGCTAATTTGGGGCTAACCTCAGGATAATTTGGGACAATTTGGGGATACTTTAGGGATATTTTTGGGATATTTTGGGGCTATTTTTGGGCTAAGTTCAGGCTAATTTGGGGATAATCTCGGCATAATTTTGGGCTAATTTGGCGGTATTTTTGGAGGTGGTTTTGGGCTCATGTGGGGTTAATTTGGGGGTTTCTGTGGGGCTGTTTTGGGGCTGTTTTTGGGGCTGTTCCGGGCCGTTCCGGGCTGTTTCTGGGGCTGTTTCTGGGGCTGTTTCTGGGGCTGTTTGGGGCTGTTTTGGGGCTGTTTTTGGGGCCGTTCCGGGCCGTTCCGGGCGGTGCCGGTGCCGCGGTCCCGATCCCGTCGGTGCCCGCAGGCGCGGCTGGCGGCGCTGCAGGAGGCGCGGCGGGAGCTGCAGCAGCGGCTGCGGGGCCTGAGCGCGGCCAAGGAGGCGGCGGAGGGGCCGGAGCAGGCGGCGCGGGCCGAGCACCGGCGGCGCTGGGGCGGTACGGGGGCCGGGCTGGGGGGTTTGGGGTTTGGGGTTTTTTGTTTTTTTTTTTAAATTTTGTTTTGGGTTTTTTGGGTTTTTTTGTTTATTTTTGGGTTTATTTTTGGTTTTGTGTTTTTTTTTTTTTTTTGGTGGCTTTTTTTGTTTCTGTTTTTTTGTTTTGTTTAGTTTTGATTTTTTTGGGGGGGGTTGATTTATTGGGTTTTTTTGTGGATTTTGGATTTTTGGGGGGGTTTTTATTTTTCGGGTTTTTTTTTTTTTTGAGTGTTTTTTTGGAAGGGGGTTGCGGGGATTTTTGGGGATTTTTTTTAATTTTGGGGGTTTTTTTGGGGGGGGGTTGGGGGGGCAATGGAAGGTCCCAAATGGGCGGCGAAGGGGAGGGGGTGGCACAAGAGATGAGGGGGGGTCTGGGGGATTTGGGGAGTCCCTGGAGGGATTTGGGGGGTTCCTGGGGGGATTTGGGGGGTTCCTGGGGGATTTTGGGGGTTCCTGGGGGATTTTGGGGGGTTCCTGGAGTGATTTTGGGGGGTTCCTGGAGGGATTTTGGGGGGGTTTTTGGGGAGCAATGGAAGGATCCAAATGGACAACGAGGGGGGAGCACAGAGGGATAATGGGGGGAAACTGAGGGGTCCTGGGGGGATTTGGGGCTCCCCTGAGTGAATTTTGGTGTCCCCCAAGTGAATTTTGGGGTCCCCTGAGTGAATTTTGGGGCCCCAAACCCCCAATCCCCGAGCAGAGCAGAGGGAGGCGGCGGCGGCGGCGCAGGACGAGGCCAGAGCGGCCGAAACCTTCGCTGACCTCGACTCGGACGGGGATGGACGGCGAGTCCGGGGGGCCTGGGGGGGTTCTGGGGGTCCCGGGGGGGTCCTGAGTGTTTTCCCTGCTCCAGGAACCCCAAAAAACATCCAATTTTGGGGATCTCCAGGGGTCTGGGGCTGGGTTTTGGGGGTCCCTGACCCCCCCGTGCCCCCCCAGGCTGACCCTGGCCGAGCTCCGAGCCCGCCCTGAGTTGGACAGCGCCGAGACCGAGGTGAGAGCCCCCAAAAAACCCCAAAAACATCCCAAAAAAATCCCCCAAAAATCCCAAACACATCCCAAAAAAATCCCCCAAAAATCCCAAACACACCCCAAAAAAATCCCCCAAAAATCCCAAACACACCCCAAAAAAATCCCGAAAAATGCCCCCAAAAATCCCCAAAAAATTTCCTGCCCCAAAAAAATCCCCAAAAATTCTCCAAAAATGTCTCCTCAAAAAATCCCCAAAAATCCCCAGAAACCCCAAAGCCCCCCCAAAAAATTCTGGGGGTCCCCTCCTGCCCCCCCAGGCTCTGCTGGGCCCCGAGGATTCCGTGGATTCCGGAACCTTCCGGGAGCGGATCTGGGGCAGCGTCCGGGAGCGGCTCCAGACCAAGGTGGGGAAATGGGGGAGGGGTCCCCAAAATCCGGGGTGGGGTTGGAATTCGGGGAGGGGGTCCCCAAAATTTGGGGGGATTTTGAGGGGGGTTGGAATTTGGGGAGGGGTCCTGAAATCGGGGTCTGGGGGGGCCCAAATTTGGTGGGAGGGTCTCAATATTCGGGAGTTTTTTGGGGACCAAAGTTTGAGGGGGAGATCCCCAAAACTTGAGGGGGGAGGAATTGGGGGAGGGGTCTCAAGGCCTCTCTCTTTTGGGGGGGCTCCCAATTTCGGGGTGCCCTGACCCCTCCCCTGCCCCCCCAGGACCAACCTGAGCCCCCCCAGACCCCCCCCGAGCCCCCCCAGAGCCCCCCCGAGGAGGAGGAGGAGGAGGAAGAGCCCGAGGAGGAGGAGGAGGAAGAGGAGGAAGAGCAGAGCCCTGAGCAGGTTTGGGGGGGGTCCCCAATTTGGGGGGGGCGGTCCCGAACCCCAAATTTGGGGTGGGAGGCCCCCCTGGATGTGGTTGCAGGAGGAGGAGGGGAAATTTTGGGGTCCCCCCTCCCCTCACCCCGAATTTGGGGGGTGGGGACTCCCCTGTGACCCCTCCCCCACCGGCAGGTGCCCCCCCCGCCCCCCCCCGAGGGGGAGGAGCCCCCCCAGGAGGAGCCGCCCTTCGACGAGGCCACGCAGGCGCTGATCGACGGTGGGGGGGCTTTGGGGGGGGATTGGGGAGGACTTGGGGGGATTGGGGGGAAATTTGGGGTGCTGAGCCCATTTCTGTGGTGTTTGGGGGGTTTTGTGGGTGTTCTGGGGAGTTCTGGGGTGTTTTGGGGGGTTCTGGGGGGGTGTTTTGGGGGTGTGTTGGGGGTCTGGGGTGTTTTGGGGGTGTTTTGGGGGGTCTGGGGTGTTTTGGGGGTGTTTTGGGGGGGTTTTGGGGGTCTGGGGGTTTTCCGGGTCTGACCCCCGTTCCCCGCAGCCGCCCAACGCGCTCGGGACGATTTGGCCGCGGCCGAGCGGGAGCTGAAGGAGGCTGAGGAGGGGATCAGGTGAGGGCACCCCAAAAACTGCCCTGGGACCCCAAAAATCACCTGGGACACCCCAAAAATCACCTTGGGAACCCCAAAAATCACCTTGGGACCCTAAAATCTGCCCTGGGACCCCAAAAATCACCTGGGGGGACCTCAAAACCCCTTCAGGCACCCCCGTGCCTCAGTTTCCCTGAGTCCCAGCAGGAACCAGGCGGCGTTGGAGGCTCTGGGGGGGTTTGGAGATCAGGATTTTTTGGGGGGTCCTGGGGGGCTTTGGGGACCCTCTTGACCCCCCCTTTGTGTCCCGCAGGGCTCTGGAGCTGGAGCTGGGATTGGATTTCGGGCCCGAGGGGGAATTCTCCTACCTGTACAGCCAGTGCTGGGAGCTGGGCACCAGCGAGTCAGTGCCGGGGGGGGATTTTGGGGGGTCTGGGGGGGTTTGGGGATTTGGGGGGGGATCCTGAAAAGGTTTGGGGGGATTTGGGGGGGGTCCTGAAGGGGTTTGGAGTGGGAACCTGAGGGTCCTGAGGGGGTTCTGGGGAGGTTTGGGGGGGATTGGGAGGAGATTTGGGGTCTGGGGGCTCCTGAGGTGCTTTTGGGGGCAGAATTGGGGGATTTGGGGGGGTTTTGGGGAGGTGCTGGGAGGATTTGGGGATCTGGAGGAGGTTTGGGGGTTCAGGGAGGGGTCCCGTGGGGTCTGGGGGGTGCTGGGGAGGTTTTTGGGGTTTCGGGGACCCCCCCTGAGCCCCCCTCTCCCCCCAGGTACCTGTACCGGCTCTGCCCCTTCCAGCGCGTCACCCAGAGACCCAAACACGGCGGCGCCGAGACCAGCCTGGGGTCAGGGCACCCCCCGACCCCCGGGGACCCCGAAAACTGCCCTGGGGACCCCGAAAACCGCCCTGGGGACCCTGAAAACCGCCCTGGGGACCCCAAAAACCGCCCTGGGGACCCCAAAAACTGCCCTGGGGACCCCGAAAACCGCCCTGGGGACCCCGAAAACCGCCCTGGGGACCCCAAAAACTGCCCTGGGGACCCCGAAAACCGCCCTGGGGACCCCAAAAAACCCCAAAAATCACCCCGGGGACCCCAAAAATCGCTCTGGGGACTCAAATCCCCCCGGGGACCCCCCCAACCCCCCTGGGGACACTCAGGGACAGCCCTCGGTGTCACCTGACTCCTTCAGGTGTCACCTGGCCCCTCCCAGTGTCACCTGGCCCCTCCCAGTGTCACCTGGTGCCTCCCAGTGTCACCTGACTCATGTGTCACCTGGCCCCTCCCAGTGTCACCTGACCTGCCCCAGTGTCACCTGACCCTGGTGTCACCTGGCCCCTCCCACTGTCACCTGACCTGCCCCAGTGTCACCTGACCCCTTGGCCCCTCCCCCGCAGGGTCTGGGGCTCCTGGGCGGGGCCCGAAGGTGACAAATTCGGAGCCCAAAAGTACGAGGGGGGCACCGGCTGCTGGCAGGGACCCAACCGGGCCACCACGGTGAGTGGCACCTCCTGTGGCACTCCTGTGCCACCTGCGTGTCATTAATGTCACCTGTGTGTCATTATTGTCACCTGCGTGTCATTAACGTCACCTGTGTGTCATTAATGTCACCTGTGTGTCATTATTGTCACCTGCATGTCATTAACGTCACCTGTGTGTCATTAATGTCACCTGTGTGTCATTAATGTCACCTGTGTCCCCTCCTGTCCCCCCCCGTCCCCAGGTGCGGCTCAGGTGTGGCCGGGACACGGCGCTGGCGGCGGCGACGGAGCCGAGCCGCTGCGAGTACCTGCTGGAGCTGGAGACCCCCGCGGCCTGCAGGGAGCCCCCGGCCCTGCACGAGGAGCACGACGAGCTCTGACCCCGAAATACCCCAAAAAATCCCCTCAAGATCCCCCCAAAACACCCCAAATCCCTTTGGAAAAACCCCAGATCCCCCTCCTGCCTCAGTTTCCCTGGGAGGATTTCCCTGCCTCAGTTTCCCTTTTTCCTGGGACCCCAAATTTGGGATTTTTTTTTTTTTTTTTTTTCCCCCTGGATTTCAGTTTTCTTTGGGATTAACTTTGGGGGATGAAATTTGGGAATTTTTGGGGCGTTTTTCCCAAATTCTGAAGGACTCCCTGCCTCAGCTTCCCCCCAAGGAATTCCCGAAATCCCTGAAATTTTCAGACACGTGAGAGCAGGAGGCTCAAAATCGCCAAAAAAACCCAAAATTTAAAAATTAAAAAATTAAAAATAAAACTTTTATTTGGGAATAGAAACTGGGGAGGCTCAGAGCTCGTCGCGCCGCGGTTGGGAATTGCGGGATCGGGGCGGGGATTCCCCGTCCCAGGGCTCGGGGGGCTCCGGGGGGGTCTCGGTGTCGCTGACGTAGCCGGGGTCGCCGGTGTAGTGCGTGGGGAAGAGCAGCAGCGGCTCCGCCGAGAACGCCTGCAGGTCCCGCCGGGAAAAGTGCCGGGAGTACTCGGGGCTGTGGGGAGAAAGGGGGGAAATGGGGAAAGTGAGGGAAAACACCTCCAGATCCCGCCGGGAAAAGCGCCAGGAATCTGCCATTCCCAACCCCAACAATGCCACACGAGGGGCAGGAACTCACCCCTGCATCCCACAAATCCCAGAAATAACAAAAATCCCACAAATCCCAGAAATCCCTGACCCCAAATCCCACACCTAAGGCGCTGGTCAGGCACGAGAAGCAGGGATTGATGCCTGCATCCCACATTCCCAATCCCAAAAATCCCTAAAATAAAAACCCCACCAGCGCCGTACCTGGGGTGCCGGTCGAACATGAGGGGCAGGAACTCGTCCACCGGGATCATCTTCCCCAGGGGCTGGGCTGCCAGCAGCTTGCGGGCGCCGCGCAGGGACAGCGCGTAGCCCAGGCTCCAGTAGGAGTAGCCCGGCCGCAGCAGCTGCCGCACGCCGGGAACGCCGCGCTCCGAGCGCTCCGGCTCCAGCCGCTTCCGGCCCAGGTAGCTGCACGGCGGGGTCACAGGGTCAGCGGGGTCACGGGGTCAGGGGTCAGCGGGGTCGGTCAGTGGGGTCAATGGGATCATTGGGGCCAATGGGATCCACGAGGCCTCAGGAAAGGAGGAGCGGTGGGATGGAGATGAGGGTTGGGATGGAGATGAGGGCTGGGATGGAGATGAGGGTTGGGATGAAGGCTCACATGAGGTCCCAGTCGATCTCAGCCTCCTCCAGCTGCTCCATCAGCTCCGTCAGGCGGCTCCGGAAGAAAACCTCGAAGCGCAGATCGTCCTCGAACACCAGCGAGCGGCCCAGGCCCCGCGCGGAGATCTGGGAACGCCGGGGCTCAGCGGGATTTGGGATGGGCCCAGGAATCCCCCAAAATTCCCAAATTCCCTCTCCTCATCTCCGGCCAGATGTGGAAGCAGCGGCTCCCTCCAACCCTTTGGAATTCCCTGCAATTCCCTGCACCCCCAGACCCCAAATTCCTATCCCAGACCTCCCAAATTCCCAAAATTCCCAAGTGCCCCTCTCCTCACCTCCTGCCAGACGCGGAAGTGGCTGAGGAAGCAGCCCACCTCGCCGCGGGTCAGGGGTCTCCCGTGGAAAGGGTCCCGGTACCCCGGCAGCATCCGCACCCCCAGCGCCTCCACCTGGCTGCTGTTCAGTGCCCTGCGGAGCCCGGAACGTTCCAGAAGGGAATCCTGAGGGAATCCCGAGGGAATTTTGGGAACTCCCGCCCCCCCCGGGGCTCACCGGCCGTCCACGGCCTCCACCAGCTTGGCCGAGACCCCCAGCTCCTGCAGCGTGCGGAGCATCCGCGCCCGGCGGTCCGAGCGGCGGCGCAGGTTGATCAGGAAGACCTGGAAATGGGGAAATCCCAGGAAAATGGGGAAATCTGGGAGAAAATGGGGAGAATCTGGGAGAAAATGGGGGAAAGCTGGGAGAAAATAGGGGAAAGCTGGGAGAAAATTGGAGAAATTTGGGAGAAATTCACTCAAAATCCAAGAAAAATGGGGAATTCTGACCCAAAATCCAGAGCAAAAGGAGGGAAAACAACTGAAAATCCAGAGAAAAGAGAAAACGTTACTAAAAATCCAGAAACAAAGGGGGGAAATGACCCAAAATCCAGAAACAAAAACAGGAAAACGACCCAAAATTCCAAGGAAAAGGTGGGAAAAGCCCCAAATGCCAAGGGAGAAGGGGATCCTGGCTGGAATTCCAAGGGAGGGGCTCTGACCTCATCGAATCCCAGCTTGTCCAGGACCTTTGGAGGGACCCACACATGGGGGGAGGGCTCGGCCGGAGGGAGCTTCACTGCAGGAAGAGGAGAATCCCATGGGAATGAGCCTCAAACACCATGGGAATGAGCCCCAAATCCCATGGGAACTGGCCCAAAAATCCCACAGGAATCAGGCCCAGGTCCCAAAGGAATTGGCCCCAGATCCCAAAGGAACATTTCCCATCCTGGGACGGGGGGAGAATCCCCAATCCCAGGGGTCCCATCCCAGGATCCTTCGGCCCCAAGTCCATTGGGATCCCTCTCTTCCCAAGGATCTCAAGACCCCTGGATCCCTTGGGATCCTCTGGGATCCTTTGGGATCTTTTTCTCCCTCACAACCCCAGGGCCCTGAGGCGATCCCGAGGCCCGGGCCGGGCCGGGCTCTCACCCATGATCTCCAGCTGGACGTGCAGGAAGTTCTCGGCCTCGTCCCGCAGGGAGCTCTGGGAGCGCAGCGGCACCGGCAGGAACCCAAACTGCTCCCGGTTGGACACGAACATCTGCACCCCTGGAAGGCCGGGAACGGGATCGGGAACGGGATCAGGAATGTCAGGGTTGGGGTCAGGGACGGCAGCAGCACCGGCAGGAACCTGAACTGCTCCTGGCTGGAACCCCAGCCCAATTCCAGCCCATCCCATCCCAGCCCAATTCCATCCCATCCCATCCCAGCCCAGCCCAGCCCATCCCATCCCAGCCCATCCCAGCCCATCCCAGCCCAATCCCATCCCATCCCATCCCAATCCCAATCCCTACCCCAGCAGTCCCGGTGCTCACCGGCGTGCCGGCAGGCGGCGGCGAAGACGATGATGTCGTCGAAGGCTCCAGTGTATCCGGGCGGGGGCGGGTGGAAGGCCAAGCTCCGGGAGCGCTCCCGGCGCAGATCCAGCAGGAAGGTGGAGTGAACCATCGGCACCGCGAAGCAGCCGCGGCGCTCCCGGCGCCGGATCGGCAGGTAGGCGGGGGTGCGGCGGTAATAGCCCTGGGAATGCAGGAATGGCGCTGGGAATGGCACTGGGAATGTGGGAATGGCACTGGGAATGTGGGAATGGCACTGGACAACAGGAGGAATATTGGGAATAGACCTGTGCCACACCCACACCTGTGCCACACCCACACCTGTGCCACACCCACCTGTGCCACACCCTCACCTGTGCCACACCCACCTGTGCCACACCCACCTGTGCCACACCCACACCTGTGCCACACCCACCTGTGCCACACCCTCACCTGTGCCACACCCACCTGTGCCACACCCACCTGTGCCACACCCTCACCTGTGCCCGCGCTCACCTGGGGCGTGATGCCGCACCAGAAGTTGGAGTAGGCCGCGCGTGAGTCGAGCATCGGCGCCACCACGGTTCTGTTCTCAGCCATCAGCACGGCCAGCGTGTCGGGGTTCACCAGGACATTGTCCGCGTCCAGGAACTGGGGACACACCTGGCTCACACCTGGGGCACACCTGGCTCACCTGGGGCACACCTGGGGCACACCTGGGGCACACCTGGGGCACACCTGGCTCACCTGGGGCACACCGGGGACCCTTCCCCAAATTCCAACAGCCACACCTGGCCCGGGATGTCCCCGGTGTCCCTCACCTTTGTCTTCTCTGGGGGACTTTTCCCCCCCAATCCCGGGCTTCAACAACCCCTGGGGATCCCCAGGGACCCCTCCCCAAGCCCGGGGCCCCCTCCCCGATGCGGGGACCCCCCCGTACCAGCAGGTAATCGGCCCACATGGCGCGGGCGGCCTCCAGGGCCTCCTGGCGCAGCCTCATCAGGTGCTGGTACCGCGCGGGGCTCCAGTGCTTGGGACCCTCCTCGTCGGGGAACGACCTGGGTGGGGGCACCGCGGGCACTGAGACCCCCCAAATCACCCCCAGAAACCCCCCGGATTTGTCTTGAGCCCCCCAAAGTGTGGCAGAGCCCCCCGGGCCCCACCTGGGCTCCTCCTGGTGCCTCCAGAGCACGCGGTGGTAGCGGCTCCGCACCCGGCCCAGCCACTCGGACAGCAGCGCCGAGGTGTTGTCCACGCTGTGGTCAACGGCCACCCTGAGGGGACAGGAGAGTCACACGGGGTCACCTGAGTGTCACACGGGGTCACACAGGGCTGTCACACACACAGATCACAGATCCCCTCACTCACACAGCTCCCACCCGTGTCCCCAATGTCCCCGGTGTCCCCAGTGTCCCCAGGTCCCTGTCCCCAGTGTCCCCAATGTCCCCGGTGTCCCCAGTGTCCCCAGGTCCCTCCGCTGCCCTCCCTGTCCCCAGCGTCCCCACACCCACCACAGCGCCATCCTGTCCTTGGGGTGCCGCAGCCTCTCCAGCCCGCCCAGCACCAGCGGCAGCGCGTGGGCCGCGTTCCTGGCCAGCAGCGCCACGGCCACGCGCGGCGGCAGCATTGGCGACTCCGGGTTCCAGCGCTCCTCAGGGAAATAAGCGGCGGCCGGGCCGGGCCCGAGGCCGAGCCGCCCGGAGGAGCCGCCCGGGCCCCGGCCCGGCCCCGTCAGCAGCAGCAGCAGCAGCAGCGGCGGCCACGGCCGCGCCGCCATCTTGGGCCGCCCCTCACGGCAAGCCACGCCCTTCTCCCTCAGGCGCCTCGCCTGACCACGCCCTGACGCGCTTTGATTGGTCGATCCGCGCCGTGGCCACGCCTATACGCGACATATATGGGGACGCTCCGGGAATCCGCGCCCACGTTGTGGCCATATGTAGGCATGGCGTGTGGCCACGCCCGCTGAAACGCTATTGGGTGTTGGGGCTGAGAGGCCACGCCCATGCTGTGCCCATATATGGGAATGACGCGCGTCGCGCTCCCTTGTGGCCACGCCCCCTCCCCCCTCAGATTTTTTCCCCCCAAAAAATTCCCGAGGATCTTTAACTTTTAAAAGGGGAAATTGTCCCCTTTTTCCAAGGGTTTTTAGCCCCCAAAATTCCATGTGGAAATAAAGGGAAAGAAACGGGAAAAAAGAGGAGAAAAGAGGGGGAAGAATGGAAAAAAAAAAGGGAGGAAAAGGGGAAAAAAAGGGGGGAAAGGGGGAATAATTGGGAATATTTTAGGAAATGGTCAGAGGAGGGGGATGGGATGAGTGCAGGGCAGGACCGTGGCTGCTGGAAAATTTTGGGATGAAGATTTTTTTGGGATGAAGGTGCTGCTTTAGAGGTCTGGAATGAAAAGCTCCTTTCTGTGGGAAGAATTCCCCAGGGAAGGCGGGAGCCGCTGGAATTTCCGGCTGGAGAAAAATCCGCTTTTCTCAGCCTGTTCTTCTTCCATTCCAGTCCCTCCCAGTTTATCCCAGTCCCAATTCCCGATTTTCCCATGGATAAAGAAGGAAAATTTTCACATTCCCACTTCCAAATGGACCCAAAATCTGCTTTTTTCAGCCCATTTTCCCTCCCAGTCCATCCCAGTTTATTCCAGTCCAGGCTCCCACCCAGATCCCCTCCAATCCAAGAAATTCTGACACAAATTCCAGCTCAGCCAAAGCACCATTTATTCCCAAATCCCAATTTTTTGGGGCTGTTCCTGCAATTCCTGGGTTTTCCCAGGGGATGTCAGCCCTAAATCCAGGGATTTTGAGCCCATTTTGATTCCAGTTTTTTCTCTCCCAGTTCCCGCTGGGATTCCCAGCCCTGCTCATGATTCCAGAATTTTTATTTTTATTTCCATGATTTTTTTCCCCTGGAATTCCAAGGATTTCCTGGCAATTCCCAGCTCTGCAAAAGCGCCCTCTGATCCCAAAAGAATCCAGCCAAAAATTCCCAAAATAAATCAAAAAAGTTCTAAAAAATTTCCATGGAAATTTCAGTTTTTCCCCAGGAATTCCCAACTCTCAAATCCCTCAATTATTTTCCATGGGAATCCCTCGATTCCCTCCCACGGAAATTCTCAATTCCTGGGACATTTTCCACCATAATTCCAAGCTCTAAAATCCCAAATAATTCCCCATTGGAATTCACAGTTCCTGGAATGTTTTTCCACAGGAAATCCTCAATCCCTGGAATGTTTTCTACAGAAATCCTCAATCCCTGGAATGTTTTCTACAGAAATCCTCAATCCCTGGGATGTTTTCCCACAGGAATTTTTCCTGTTTCCAGGACGTTTCTCCAGCTCTAAACCCCTCCCTGATTTCCCGTCAGAATCTGCACTCCCGGGGCCGTTTTTTCCCCGGAATTCCTCAATTCCCAGGAGATTTTTCCAGGGGGATCTGCAGCTCCTTGGCCGCCGCCTCATCCAGGAGCCAGCGCAGGCGGCCGGAGCGGGGCCGGACACGCGCGGCCGGCAGCGGCGGCTCCTCCTGGCCCTCCAGGATCCGCTGCCAAGAGAGCCCAGGAACGGGAATTCAGCCCCAAAATCTGCCACTCAATCCCAAAAGCATTCCCAGAGCCCCAAAATGCTGGGATTTGACCCCAAAGATTTGGGATTAACCCCAAAAATCCGGGAATTCACCCCAAAATTCTGGGATTTCAACCCAAAAATCGTGAGTTAGCCCCAAAAACCAAGAATTAAACCCAAAACTCCTGGATTTAACCCCAAAATCGGGGAATTAACCCCCAAAACCTGGGATTTGAGCCCAAAATCTGGGAATTAGCCCCCAAATCCTGGGATCTGAGCCCAAACCTTGAGCACTGGGGCCTTGGAGGCCCCGGAGGCGACGACCAGGACGGATCTGGAGGAGTTGAGCAGCGGCAGCGTCATCGTCACCCGCTGGGCTGGGGGCTTGGGCGAGTCCAGGATGGGGGAAATCAGGGAATTCTGCTCCTGAAAAACGGGAAAAACCCCAGGAAAAATAACGGGAAAAATACAGGGGAAGATCCAGGGAAAAATCACCAGAAAAATAATGGGGAAAATAACTGGGAAACGAGAAAAACCCAGGGAAAAGTAACGGGAAAAATAACGGGGAAAATGGGTTTAAAAAAAAAAAAAACAGAAAAAAGGGAAAAGTCCCCAGACCTGGGCGTTACCTGGAGAAGGGCGTGGCCCGGGAACAGCGAGCAGGTGTGTCCGTCCGGCCCCACCCCCAGCACCAGCAAATCAAACTGAGGGGTCCCCGCGCCTGGGAACACCTGCCAGACCAGTACAGACCAGTATGGACCAGTACAGACCAGTCTAAACCAGTCCAGTCCAGTCCAGTGCCTGATCCCAGTCCCTCCCAGTCCATCCCAGTTTCCCTAGGCCCTCCCAACTCCCACCCAGTTCCCCCCCAACTTTTCCCAGCCCCCCCAATCTCCTCCCAGTATCCTCCACTCCCTCCCAGTTCCCATTAACCCATTCCCAGTCCCTCCCAGTTCATCCCAGTGCCACACCACTTTTCCCAACCCCTTCCCAGTCCCCCCAGTCGCTCCCAGTCCATCTCAGTGGCTCCCAGTTTGCCCAGTTTGCCCAGTACCCTGCGCAGCCGCTCCTCGTAGTCCCTGGCGGCCGCGGCCGGGTCCAGCCCGGGGGAGACCCCGAGAACCTCCGGGCCTGGGGGGGCGAGCTGGGAGAGCAGCTGGGACTGGGAACGGATGGACACGGTTACTGGGAGCACTGGGACTGGGATACGGGGTTACTGGGAGGGACTGGGAGGGGATTGGGGGGCACTGGGGGAAACTGGGAGGAGCTGAGGGGAATAAGGAGGGACTGGGAGGAACTGGAGCAGCCCCAGGAGCCTGTGCCGGTGCCCCGCCCTTGCCCCCCTCACCCGGTAGGCGCCCTCGGTGCTCTCGGGGTGCTCGAGCGGCACCAGGCGCTCATCGCAGAACGCCACCAGCCAGCGCGAGGGGTCGGCGCCGGGAGCCGCGCTGAGGGCGGGCGGCAGCTCCCGCGCCAGCATCGCCACCAGCGAACCCCCGGAGAGCCCCAGCGTGAAGCGGCCGCCGCTCGCCACGGCCTCGGCCGCCGCCTCGGTCACCGCCCGCGCCAGGGCCGCGCCGAGCTCGGCCTGGGACGGGAAAACCGACACGGCAGCCATGATGGGAGAGGTGAGGAGGGGAAGTGACGTCACAGCGCGGCGCGTTGCTATGCGACCACAGGGAAGTCGCTTCAGCGCGCGGAGCGTTGCTTAGCAACGCGCGGCCTAGCGAAGCCTCGGCCTCGCGTAGCGGCGCTCCCCGGAGGAGCGCGGCTGCCTCGCTGCCCTTCTCCACCAGCCCCACACAAACCCTCCCTCGCTGTTCCCCCCGAGCCCCGCAGCACAGCACGCGGCACAGTCGCTGGTTTTTAATGGCCTCACGGTCAGGCACAACCAAACGGAGCGAATCAGGTTAAAAACGGCCCAAATCGGTTAATTCCGATCCCGTGCTGGGGGCTCCATCGATAAAAATGCCCGTGCTGGCCCCTCCGCGGCGGGAGGTTACAAAGGAGTCCCTAGGGGGGTTAATTAGGCACAAATTAGTCATTGATTAGCGCTGTCAGAGTTAATTAGCGCCTGTGAGGGCGCTTTCTCCATCAGTCCCGGTTTTCCTTGGAATTCCGCTGTTCTCCCTCAGAAAAATGTCATGATTTTCCTGGGAATTCCTGGGAATTCTGCTGCGTTCCTCCTGGATCCTTGGCAATCCCGCTGTTTTACAGTCAAATCCTGCTTTTTTCCTCCAAATCTCACTTTTCCTGGGAATTCTGCAGTTTTCCGGTAAGTCCTACCATTTTTTTTCCTGGGAATTGTGTGGTTTTCCAGGAAATCCCGTTGTTTTCCCTGAGAATTCTGCACTTTCGTAGGAGATTCTGCTGTTCTCCAGGAAATCCAGAGGGGGTTCCCAGCAGGATTTTTGTGTTTTTCAAGATCCCAGGGTGATTTTTTTGACTCCCAGGTGGATTTTTGAGATTCTGGTGGGGATCTGGGGCTCAGAACTCGGATTTCCCAACACAAACCCTGGTGTCCATCTCCCAGTCCGGGGGATTTTCAGGTTTCTGGGATCTCAGGGAGGCTTTCCAGCGGGATTTTCGGGATCCCAGGGAGGTCTCTCAGCAGGATTTTCAGATGTTTGGGATCCCAGCAGGGATCTGGGGCTCAGAACCGGGATTTCCCGGCGCAGATCCTGCCGTACATCTCCCCGTCCAGGGGGACGTAGCAGCCGCGCTGGGGGTCCAGCACAAAGAGGGGGTCGGGGACCACGCGGGGGTCCCAGCCCTCCCCCCGCAGCCGCGTCTTCTGCAGCTTGAAAGTGCCTGGAGGCGGGAAGAGCCGAGTTTGGAATGCGGGAAAAACTCCCCTGATTGGGCCCCACGCCCTCATTAGACCACGCCCCTTTAGGTCTCACCCATTAAGCCACACCCATTTTCACCCCACCCCATTAGGCCGCCATTAAGCCATGCCCACTTATACCCCCTCCCTTAGCCCCCCCCTTTGAAGCCCCACCCCATCATTTCACCCCTTTAAACCCCCTTGGGCCCCGCCCCCTTGGCCCCGCCCCCCTTGGCCCCGCCCCTACCGGTGGTGTCCAGGTGCGGCCGCAGGCGGATGAAGACGGGGCGGGCGAAGGGCGGCAGCGCCGAGCTCAGCGCCCGGTACAGCCCGGCCACGTCCAGCCGCGCCTGCGGGTCGGCGATGGCCGCCATGCCCGCCCGGCCCTCCACCCCTGCGGCGGGGAAAAAACAGGAGTTTGGGGAAAAAACCGGGAGTTTGGGGTGAAAAACTGGGAGTTTTGGGGTTTAAACTGGAAATCTTGGGGTTTCTTAAATCCAATCTCCACCTGTTATACCGATTTTTTTTTGGGATTTCCCAGGAATCCTGACGCTGTAAACCCCCCAAAATCCCCCAAATCTCTCCCAAATCTCCCTTTTCCCACCCCAATTTTGCCTGGAACAATGCTGGAATTTTTACCCCCCATTCCCACCGGGATTTTCCCCACTCCCCAGCTGTTATCCCAGAGTATTTTCGGGATTTACCGGGAATCTCCACGCCGTAGACCACGACGTCAGCCTGCCCCAGGAGCCGGCTCAGGGCGCCTTCCACCTCGGTGCTGGAGACGTTTTCCCCGCGCCAGCGGAACGTGTCCCCGCCCCGGTCCCGGAAATAGAGATATCCCAAATCGTCCATCACCAGAACGTCTCCTAAAAACGGGAAAATCCCCCAAAAATTCCTCAGAAATCACAGCTGGGAATGGGGAAAAAAATCCTGAAAAATTTCCCTTCAGAATGGGGGGAAAACCCCAAAAAAATTCTAAAAATTCCCACTTGGGAATCAGGGAAACAGACCCAAAAATCTCACCTGGGAACTCGGAAAAAATCCCAAAAAATACCACCTGGTAATTGGGGAAAAAATCCCAAAAAAATTCCTGAAAAAATCCCACTTGGGAAGTTGAGAAAAAATCTGGGAAATCTGGGTTCCCTGGCCGGGGAAAATGCCAGGATTTGGGGGTCTGGAAATCCAGGAATTCCCATGGGAAGTGGGAAAAGTCCTCAAAACATCCCCTACGAACAGGAAAAGCCCTTGGGATTTTTGTCCAATGCTCCAGGAAATCCCCATCAATTCCTGAGATCTTTGGGGCATCCCAAGGGGGAAATTCCCGGGGTTTGGGGCTGGAATGGCGGGAATCCCCAGGGATTACCGGACAGGTAGGCCTGGTCGCCCTTGGCCAGCACGTCGCGGGCGATCTTGCTGCGCGTGGCGCCGGCGCTGACGTAGCCGTCGAAGCGGCGCAGGGGATCGCGCTGGTCGATGCGGCCCACCAGCAACCCCGGCTCGCCTGGAACGGCCAGAATCCAGGGAAATCCCTGGGAACGGGATCCCAGAGCCCAGGGAAATCCCTGGGAATGGGATCCCAGAACCCAGGGAAATCCCTGGGAATGGGATCCCAGAGCCCAGGGAAATCCCTGGGAATGGGATCCCAGAATCCAGGGAAATCCCTGGGAATGGGATCCCAGAACCCAGGGAAAATCCCTGGAAAATGGGATCCCAGAACCCAGGGAAAATCCCTGGGAATGGGATCTGGAAATCCATGGGGAAGCAGGAAGGGATCCCAGGACAATCCCAACATTCATGGGATTGACTCAAGAAGACCCCAGAAATTTGAGCTGGATCCAATTCCCCAACTTAGGAGAGGGTGGGAAATCCTGTTTGGGACCCCCCCAAACCTTCCCAAATGTCCGGATTTTTGGGTTAAAATTGGGAATTTTTGGGGTTGGGGCAGACCTGGACTGCAGGGGATGCAGAGGCCGCGGGAGTCCCGGAGCAGCTCCAGAGTGTCCGGGTGCACCTTGACCAGGCGGATGGGATAAACGTTGGGAAGGATGCGGCTGTTGAAGCCACAGGCACCCACCTGGAGAGGGGAAAAACGGGGAGAAATCCCGGGAAAAGGGAAAAAAAAAAAAAGATGAAAATTGGCCCAAACCCACCAAAATTAGAAAAAAAAAAAAAAAAAAAACAAACACCAAAAAACCCCAGGGAAAATCAGCTGAAAAATGACGAAAATCACCCAAAATTCCAAAGGAAATCCCCCCAGGAAACAGGGAAAATCCAGCCCAAAAGGAGAAATCCTGGGAAAATGGAAGAGTTTTAAAATAAATGGGGAAAATCCTAAAAAAACCCAAGGAGAAAAAAATTCCCCTTTTTTTTCTGTTTTTTCCCCGATTTTCCCTGATTCTTTCCCCTCCCTGCCCCATTTTTCCCACCAATTTCCCAATCAATTTTTCCCCAAGTCCCCCCAAATTTCCCCCAAACTTCTCCCAAATTTTCCCGGATTTTTTCCTAAATTTTTTCCGATTTCTCCCTGATTTTCTTGTCAAGTTTTCCCCAATAATTTCTCCCCAATATTTTTTCCCCAATTTTCCCTCAACTTTTCCAAAATTTTTTTCCCCCATTTCCCCCCATTTTCCCCCGATTGTCCCCATTTCCCCAGTACCTCCCCGGTATCTCTCCCCGGTATCCCCCCGGTATCTCTCCCCGGTATCCCCCCGGTATCTCTCCCCGGTATCTCTCCCCGGTATCTCTCCCCGGTATCCCCCCGGTATCCCCCCGGTACCCCCCCGGTATCTCTCCCCGGTATCCCCCCGGTATCTCTCCCCGGTATCTCTCCCCGGTATCCCCCCGGTATCTCCCCACCTTGCCGTCCAGGTTGGCCACGCTGCAGTTGCACTCGGTGGCTCCGTAGAACTCTCCGATCTGGCGCAGGCGGAAGCGCCGGCGGAACTCGGGCCAGAGCTGCGCCCGGAGGCCGTTCCCCAGTGCCAGGCGCACGCGGTGCCGCCGCTCGGCCTCGCCCGCCGGCTGCGCCAGCAGGTACCGGCACAGCTCCCCGATGTACTGGATCACCTGCGGGGCGGGGAAAGGCCAGAAAAACACCGGGTTTGGGGGGGAAAACGGGATTTTGGGGGTGAAAAAATGGGGTTTGGGGGTGAAAAACGGGATTTTGGGGGTGAAAAACCGGGATTTTGGGGGTGAAAAAATGGGGTTTGGGGATAAAAAATGGGGGTTTGGGTGCAAAAAAATCGGTTTTGGGGGGAAATAAGGGATAAAAAAACGTGGGGAAAAATACCCAGTGGGATTTGGGGTGGGTGAGATGGGAAAATGGATGTTCTGGGATGATCCCTAAAAAAAAAAAAAAATTGAGATTTGGGTTCAGGTGAGAAGAAAAAATGGGGGAAACTAGGGAAAAAATCAAATTGTATTTGGGGTGGGGGAAACGGGGGGGGAAATGGGGAAAAATGTGGGGGAAATGATGGAAGAGGGGGAAAAATATGGAAAAATGGGAGAAAATGGGGAAAAACCAGGGGAAAAACCAGGGGAACATGCTGGGGCTTTGGGGCTCACCGTGCAGCGATACTTGACACAATCGTCCCAAAATCTGGAGGCCGAGAATTTCCTGCGGATGACGACAGTGAGGCCGTGCAGGAGGCACTGCCCCACCCCCATGATGTTCCCTGGAAAAATAGGGATAAATTCAGGATATTTGGGATGGGTTTGGGGTAATTGGGTTGGATTTGGGATGGATTTGGGATATTGAGGAGTGAGGGACACAAAGGAAAAGGAGAAGGAGGAAGAAAAAGAGGAGGAAAAAGAAGAAAACAGAGAAGGTGGGAAAGAGAAAGAGAAGGAAAAAAGGAGGAAGAGAAGGAAAGGAAAGGAAAAGGAAAAGGAAAGCAGGAAGAGGACTAGGCACCTGCAGAGTGGTAGAGGGGCAGGCAGGTGTAGATGACATCATCAGGGCGCATCCGGAAAGCGAAATAACCAAAGGCGGCGATGCGGTAATACCTGAGAGACAGACACACCTGGGCAGGGCAGGGCAGGGCCACGCCCATGGACACACCCATCCATGACCACACCCATTCTTGCCACGCCCACCCCTGACCACGCCCACCTGGCCCCACCCTCACCTGCTGTGCACCACGATTGCCGCCTTGGGCATGCCAGTGGTGCCCGAGGTGTAGATGTAGAACAGCCGGTCTGGAACACAGAAAAACGGGAAAAATACGGAAAAAGCCAGAATTTGGGATTTCCTCCCATTTTCCCCTCATTTCTCCCCCATTTTCCCTCATGTTTTCCTCCTTTTTCACAGATTTTTCCTTGTTTTTAATTTTTCTTCCATTTTTCCCTATTTCCCCTCATTTTATTCCTTTTATTCACTCGTTTTTTCCTGATTTTTTTCCTCAATTTTTCCCATTTTCCCCCCATTTTTTCTGATTTCCCCCCATTTTCCCAGGGGATGTTTCGGGGCTCATTTCCTCCATTTCCCCTCCCATTTTTCCCTTTTTTTTTTCCAGAACCACCTCCCCCCCCCCCCCGGTTTTTCCCCCTTGTTCCCATTTTCCCCCTTTTTTTCCCCATTTTTACCGTCCAGGCCCTTCCCGGGGCTGTCCCCGGGGGGGGATTTTGGGGCTTGTTCCAGGAGGGGCTCCAGGGCCCGGGACCCCCCTGGGATCGGCCCCGAATCCGCGGAACCCCAGGAAAATTTCTCCATGCGTGGGCCCAGGGCCGAGCTCACCTCCGAGACAGCTGGAAAAAACGGGAAAAAATTCTTTAAAAATGGGAAAAATCCCTGGAAAACAGGAAAAAAATCCTGGGGAAAAAAATCCCTGGAAAAATTCTTGGAAAAATTAGAAAAAATTGTGCCAGAAAATGATCTTCATTCCCTCAAAAAATTCCTTAAAAAAACAGGGAAAGAACTCCTCGAAAAGGGGAAAAAATTCTGAAAAAAACGGAGGGGGAAAAAAAAAATCCCTAAAATAACGGGAAAAAAATTGTCCTCAGAAAGGTTTGGTAAAGGTTTTCAATTTGCTCCGAAAAGTCCTTTAAAAGGGGCGAAAAAAATTACTTGAAGTATTGCTGTGCCTCCAGCTCACCTGCGCCCCGCCGAGCTCACCTGCGCCCAGCTCGGTGCCGAAGACCAGCGCCCTGGCGGCGGCGCAGGTGAGGCCGTGCGCCAGCCCGGCGCCGCGCAGGTGCGAGTTGAGCAGCGCCGGCTCCACGCCCGCCTTGGCCAGGCCCAGCCAGAGCCCCACGAACTCCGGCCGCGACTCCATGAAGAGGCCGACCACGTCGCCGGGCGCGAAGCCCAGCCCGCGGAACAGGTGGCAGACGGCGTTGGAGAACTCCTCCAGCTGCCGGAAGGTCCAGACCGCGCCCGTCACCGCGTCCACCAGCGCGGCCTTGTCCGGCACGCGGCGCGCCGTCTGCGAGAAGAGCGCCGGCACCGAGTGGCCCGAGCGGCGGAACCGGCGCAGGTTGTGCCGCACGCGGAGCAGGACCCACAGGCCGCTGGGAAAGAGGGGGGAAAATGGGGGATTCCGGTGAAATTCTGGGAATTTTGGAGTGGAATGGGGGGGGGTTGATGGGAATTTTGGGGGAGAGTTGGGGTTGAAACAGAGATTTGCCACAGCTTGTGCCGGACACGGAGCAGAACCCAAAGACCGCTGGAAAAGAGGGATAAAATGGGGAATTTTAGTGAATTTTCAGGAATTTTGAGGTGAAATTTGGTGGAATTTTTGGAGGGAATTTTGGTGGCTTTGCACAGAAATTTGGGGATTTTGCACTGAAATTTGGGGATTTTTGGGATCCAGGATTTTTGGGGGGTTTCCACATTTTCCACTATTTTTCCAGGGTTTTTCTTGATTTTTCACCAGTTTTTAAGATCTCCAAGGCATTTTTCCCAAGAAAAACTCTTTTTTGGGAAGGTTTTCCCCATTTTCCATTATTTTTTGAGAGATTTTCCCTGTTTTCCATTATTTGGGGGGGAATTTCCCTTTTTTCCATTATTTTGGGGGGTTTCCCCTATTTTCCATGATCTTTTTTTGGTGTGTTTCCACATTTGCCCTTATTTTTTTGACGGGTTTTCCCCATTTCCGATGATTTTTAGAGGGGATTTTCCCACATTTTAGCATGTTTTGGGGGGTGTTTTTTCTACATTTCCCACAATTATTCTGGGCAGTTTCCCACGTTTTCCATTATTTTTCCATGTTTTTTTTTCCCCTGTTTTAAATCCTCCAGGCTGTCTTTCCCAAGAAAATCTCACACCCAAGCCCCCCTGGAATTTTTCCTCCAAGGTTTTCCCCTAAAATTTTAATCAGAATCCCTTCCCCCCCAAAAAAAAGGCCGGAATTGGGGGAATCTCCCTTTTCCTTTCTTTTTTCCCACCCGGAAAATCAGGGAATTGTCGAGCCCTGAAAACTTGGAAAAGTTCCCAAATTCCCCTTTTTTTTTGTTGTTTTTAGGACTTTGGAGCTGAAATTTTTTTGGCAGCGGGAACAGAGGAGCCTTTGAGGGATCCCAAAAAAAAAACAACGGGAGCTTTGTTCTCCTGGGATTTTGCCTTTTGGGGGGAAGAACAGGGAAACCCTTGGGGTTTTTTGGGGGGATGAAATCAGTGGGATTTGTGGGGGATTTTTAGGGGGATCCTAATCCCTGGTGAGGAAAGCTGCAAATCTTCAGGAAAAAGGGAAACTCCTGATTTTAGGAGGCCCAAAATCCATGGAATTCACCTGCGGGTGAGGGAAGCCCCAAATCTTTGGGAACTTTGCGGAAAAGAAAAGGAAATTCCTGATTTGAGGGGAGCTAAAATCCGTGGAATTGGCAAGGTCAGATTTGGGGTCAAGGTCAGGGGTTTGGGGTCAGGTTTGGGGGTTTCAGGGTCAGATTTGGGGTCAAGGTCAGGGGTTTGGGGTCAGGGTTGGGGGTTTCAGGGTCAGATTTGGGGTCAAGGTCAGGGTGACTCACAAGAGGTCCCGGGGCGCGGTTTTCAGCAGCAGCCGCAGCAGCCGCCAGCCGCCGCCGCCCAGCCCCAGCCCCAGCGCCGCCGCCGCGCTCCAGCCCCAGGGAGCCCCGAGGAGCCGCAGCAGCGCCAGCGAGCCCAGGGAGAGCGCGCAGAGCCCCGCGGGGTGCATGGCCGGGACACCGGAACGGCACCGGGAACACCGGGGATAACCGGGAACGGCACCGGGAATTACCGGGGATAACCGGGGATAACCGGGAACGGCACCGGGAATTACCGGGAATTACCGGGAATTACCGGGAATTACCGGGAATAACCGGGAACGGGATGGGGGACGGCCGGGAATTACCGGGAACGGGATGGGGGACGGCCGGGAATTACCGGGAACGGGATTGGGGAACAACCGGGAATAACAGGACAGCCTGGATAACCGGGATAACCGCGACAGCCGGGAATAACTAGGGACAGCCGGGAACGGGATGGGGGACGGCCGGGAATTACCCGGAATAACCGGGAACGGGATTGGAGAACAACCGGGAATAACGGGACAGCCGGGAATAACTAGGGATAGCCGAGAACGGGATGGGGGAACGGCCGGGAACGGGGGCTGGGAACGGGGATGGGAGAACGGGAACCGGCAGCGGGGATGAGGCTCCGGGGCTGGTTTGGGGCTCCCGGGGCCGCTCCGGGGGTCGTTTCAGGCCTCAGCGAGGGATCCGGGCCGCGGCTCCGGGGATCGGTTCGAGAATCCGGGGCCGCTCCGGGGCTCTGGGAGCCGCTTCGGACTCCAGCGAGGCAGCCTGGCCGCGGCTCCGGGAGCCGCTCCGGTTCTCCCCGCGGGCTCCGGGGCCCGCTCCGGGGCTCCCGAGGCCTCCCCGGGGCCCTCCCGGAGCTGCCGCCGCTCCGGCCCCGCTGCCCCCGATCCGGCGAGGCCACGCCCATGCGGGGCGTGCTTTGTGGAACGGCGCATTCCTATTGGCTGGAAGCGGTGCCGGCGGCAGCTGATTCGGTGAGGAGAGGGGCGGGAGAAGGAGAGGGGTCAGGATGAGGGGAGGGGGCGGGGTTATGTAGATATTGGGTGGGGTCTAAGAGAGCCACGCCCAGACGCTGTTGGTGCCCCCTAGCGGCCGGAGGAGGGGACGGGAACTCCCCAGGTTTGGGGACCCCCCCAAAATCGGGAGCCCCAAAGTGGAACCCCCCGCAGTCGGGACCCTCGCAAAATCGGGATCCCCCGAATCGGAACCACCCCAAAATCAGGATCTCTCCAAGTCTGGGATCCCAAACCAGGACCTCACAGCCCCGGGACTCCCTCCAAATCTGGACCCCAAAGGTTGGACCCCCCAAAACCCGAACCCCCAAACCCCCAAACCCCGGCCTCCCGCGATGGCCTTGGGGACCCCGACCCGACCCGTTCCGCCCCTCCCTCGCCCTCCCGTTAATCCAATTGCCCTAAATCCCAAATCCCTCTGCCACCGGAGGCGACCCCGGGGGGCTCTCCCCTTTTTAGCCTTTATTTTGGGGTTTCCATCCCTTTTTTGGGGTTTCCATCCCTTTTTTGGGATTTCCATCCCTTTTTAAGAGTCTCCATCCTTTTTTTTTAGAATCCCATCCCTTTTTTTATGTTTCCATCCTTTTTTTTTGTGTGTTTCCATCCCTTTTTTGGGGCGTTTCCATCCCCTTTTAACGCCTCAATCCATTTTTTGGGGGTTTCCATCCCTTTTTTTTGGTTTTTCATCTCCACGATCCTTTTCTTGGGATTTCCATCCTTTTTGGGGGTTAAACCCCCACGTTTTGGGGATAAACCTCCCATTTTCTAGAATAGCCCGCCCTCCCCCCCACCCCCCTTTTTAGGGATGAACCCCGCATTTTTTTGATAAATCTGCCATTTTTAATAAAACCCCATTTTTTAAATTAAAACACTTCCTTTTAAAAATTTTTTTTAATAACCCCCCTTTTTTAATTATTAAAAATCCCACCCATTTCTTGGGATAAAACCCCCACTTTTTTGGATACCCCCCCCCCATTTTTTTTTAATAAAACCCCATTTTTTTGGGATAAACTCCCCATTTTTGGGGCTAAATAAAAACCCCACCCCCCTGTCACCCCTCCCCCCAACCCTTCCCACCCCTCCCCCTCTCTTGTCGTTAATGAATCCGCTAATGAATCCTTTAATTAATCCGTTAATTAATCCGATCGCTCCCAATCCGCGCTCGGCAGGGACGCTCCCCAGGCAGCTCCGGCATTTTTTATTCCGCGAATTTTTAGGGAGAAAATTGCCTTTTTTAGGGAGAAAATTGCTATTTTTCCCATATCCCCCTTCCCCCCCGCCCCCGCAATCCATTTCTTTTTAGGGATAAAATTCCCATTTTTTGGGGATACAATTCCCATTTCCCCCCATCCCTTTTCTTCCACCCCAGTCCTTTCTTTTTTTTTTTTTTTTAGGTCTAAACCCGTCATTTTTAGGAATAAGCCCCCATTTTTAGAGATAACGCCCCCATTTTTTTGAGATAAAACCCTCCTTTTTTTATTTAAAATCCCTTATTTTTTAAGATAAACCCCCCATTTTGGGGGCAAACCCCTCCTTTTTTTTTTTTTTTAATAAAACTTCGACTTTTAAGGTTAAACCCTCAATTTTTTTAGGGATAAATCCCCCGGGTTTTGCAACAAATCTCCCATTTTTAGTGCTAAACCCCCAATTTTTTTAGGCTAACCCCCCCTTTATTTTAAGACAACCCTCCCCTTTTTCCGGATCGAACCCCGGGGGGGTTTTCTCCCCCCAGCCCCTCTCCCCAGCCCCGTTTGTTCGTTTTCCCGGCCGGGCATGGCCTGGGCGCTGTTCTCGGGGCGGGCGCTGCTGGCGCGGCGCTCCGAGCGGCGCCTGGACACGGAGCGGGAGCTGCGGGCGGCGCTGGAGAACCGCCTGCTGCTGCTCTTCTTCGCCGCGCGCCGCTGCCCGCGCTGCCGCGAGTTCGAGCCCCGCCTCCGCCGCTTCTGGAGCCGCCTCACCGACCCGGCCCACGTGGAGCGGCCCGAGCAGCTCGGCTTGGTCTACGTGGGGCGGGACAGGTGCGAGGAGGAGCACAGCGAGTACCTGAGAGCCATGCCCCGCACCTGGATGGCGCTGCCCTACGGGGATGCCTTCGGCAGGTGAGGGACAGGTGGGGTCACCTGTAAGGGTGAGGACAGGTGGGACGGGTGGGGACAGGTAGGGTCACCTTTGGAATGTGGGGACAGGTGGGACAGGTGGGGACACCTTTGGCGGGTGAGGAACAGGTGAACACAGGTGGGGACAGGTGGGACAGGTGTGAGACAAAGGGCAGGGTGGGAGTGGGGGATACCGGTCCCGCCTCCAGGTCCCAAATCCCACCTCCCATTCCCAAATCCTACTCCAACTTTTCCCCCGTTTTCCCATTTCCTCCTTCCTCCCCTTTCCTGCTTTCCCCCTTTCCCCCCTTCCCATTTTCCCACTTTCCCCCTTTTTCCCATTTTCCTCCCTTCCCCCCGTTCCCCATTTCCCCATTCCCCAACCCCCCCAGCCCCCCCATTTTTCCCCATTTTCCCCATTTTCCCCCCGTTCCCAGGGAGCTGGAGCGGCGTTTCGGGGTCTCGGAGCTGCCGTCCGTGGTGGTGCTGGACCCCAGCGGGGCGGTGCTGGTGGGAAACGCCGTGCGGGAAATCCGCGATTGCGGAGCCGCCTGCTTCCGCAGCTGGAGAGAAGCGGCCGAGCTGCTGGACCGGAACTTCCAGGAGCGCGAGGAAACGGAGAAATCCGTGCCCCGGAGCCTCACGGAGCCGCTGCGGCGCCTCAAGTACCGCCTGTGGGAGCAGGAGGAGGAGGAGGAGGAGGAAGGGCAGAGGGAAAAGGAAGAGGAACGGGAGTAGAGGGTGGGATCCAAAATCCCAACAGCTTTCCCCCAAGAATGGGGGAAGAGGAGGAAAGGGAAAGGGAAGAGGAATGGGAGTAGAGGATCAGATCCCAAATTCCCGACATTTCCCCCCCCCAAAAAAGAGGGAAGAGGAGGAAAAGGAAAAGGAAAAGGAAAAGGAAAAGGAAAAGGAAAAGGAAAAGGAAAAGGAAAAGGAAAAGGAAAAGGAAAAGGATGGATCCAAACGGGAATGTTGGCTCCTGTTCCAGCCTCTCAGCCAAAATCCCAGGAATTTTTCCCCCAAAATAAAGGAAATGGAAGAGAAGGAAGAAGAGGAAGAGGAGGAGGAAGAGGAGCAGTGGATTCCAGGGACAATCCAGCTGGGAGTGGCGATGTTGGAGGAATCCACCCGAAATCCCGTCAGGTTTTCCCAAAAAATGGGAATTCTTTTAGGCCGACTCAGTGTGATCCCAAATCCTGCTTTTTTTTTCCACACCTGGAAAATCAATGAAATCATTAAAAAATTACTAATTAAATTCAATTAATTCAGTTTATTCCCATTTTAATCCCAATATTCCCCGGTTTAACATGGACAATTCCAGATTTATCCCTTTTCCCAACATTCCCCCTCTCGCTCTGCTGGATTTGATTCCCAAAAAGTCCCTATTAAATTTGGGAAAATTCCTTCTTGGGAAAGGCTTTTCCATCCTGGGGTTTAGGGAAAATTCCCTCCTGGAATTCCCCAAAAAAATCCCTGAATCGGGATGTGGGAGAGTGGTGATCTTGATGTGCCAGGAATTTCTGGGATTTCCTGGATTTTCCTGGATTTTCTTGAGTTTCCCAGATTTTCCTGGATTATCCAGACTGAACTGGTCCCAGTTTGGGAATGGAACCCGTCCTAGCTCCGGGTCCCGAATTTTCCCGGGATCGGGATTTTGGATTCCCGGGATCGAATTTCAGGCCCCGCCCGGGGGCGGCTCCCGGAGGCTCCTCCGAGGAATTTTCCCCTTCCCGGTTTTCTCCGGGAGCTTCCAACTTTTCTTTTTGTTTTTATCCCCCCAAAGAAGACAATTTTTGGGCATTTTCCCCGCCGGGAAGCGCTGCTGGAAATGGGAATTTCCCCCCCGGAGCGCCGCGTGCTGATCCCAGGTGAGAATTCCCGGCGTTTCATCCCAAAAATTTCCCCGAAAAATGGGGGGGAAAAAAAAAAAAAGAAAAAGGTGGGATTCGGGGGATTCTTTTGGAGCCGTTTTCCCGCTGTTTTTTTGGGGGGGAGTTTGTTGGGAAGAGAATTCCAACCGAATTCCAGCCGAATTCCAGGGTTTTCCCCCCCAAATCCGTGCGGGCCTGGGAAGGAGCAGGGGAGGCCCTTCCCGGTTTTGTTTTTGGTTGGTTTTGGGTTTGGTTTTTTTTTTCTCGTGGAAAAAAAATGGGATTTTTTAGGTATTTTTAAGGATTTTTGGGAGGGAAGGAGCTCCCGAGGGAGGAGGGGGAGGGGAATTCCCAAAGGGGAGGGGAAATCCCGGGAAAAGAGGGGAAATTCCTCAAGGAAAAAACCCAAATCCAGGGGAAAAAACCCAACCATATCCAAGGATAAACAAACCTTTAATCCAGGGGAAATAACCCTAAATCCAAAGAAAAATCCAAGGAAAAATCCTAATCCAGGGAAACATCCCTAAAATCCATTGGAAAAAAACCCAAATCCAAGGAAAAAAAAAGACCCAGATCCGAGAAAGAACCGCAAAAATCCCAGTAAAAAACCCAAATCCAAAGAAAAAAAAAATCACAAATCCAAGGGAGAAAAACCAAATCGAGGGAAAAACCCCAAAATCTGGGGGAAAACCCCAAATCCTTCCCAAAGTTGCATCCCCATCCCAGACTTTTTGGGGGAGCCGCTGGAAAAGGGCCAAAACCCCCTTGGGAAAAGGGGAAAAGAAGCAGAAAATTCCATTTCCCCCCCTTTCCCAGAATTTTGCGAACAAAAGAATTCCTTTGGGTCCTGGATATTTTTTTTTTATTTATTTCAATTGAAAGAATTCCTGGTGGAAATTTGGAGAATTTGGGGAGTTTTTAACCTTTTGTTGTTTGTTGGTTTTGGGTTTTTTTTCCCATCCTGAAATTGTTTGGATTCCTGCGGGAATTCCAAGGTCAGGCTGGGACTGTCGGGAAAAGCTGCAGGGGGAGGAAAATTTGGGATTTTTTCCAGGTTTTTCTTGGGATTTTGGGGCTTTTCCAAGGGTTTGGGTGGTTTTTTTTGTTTGTTTTTTTTGTTGTTGTTTTTGGGGTTTTTTTGTGGTTCCAAGGTAGGGAAATTTGGGATGGATTTTCCAGGGTTTTCAAGAGGGGTTAAAAACCAGGGAAAAGGAATTTTTTTGGGATTTTTCTGGGATTTTTAAGGGTCTTGATTGGATTTTATGGAATTTTGATGGAGTTTTGTGGGATTTTTTTTATTTTATTTTGTGGCATTTTTAGGGATTTCTATGGGATTGGGATGGGATTAAAGATCCCTTTTCCCCAAAAAAAATCCAGGAATTCTTGGATTTCGGAGCACTCAGCACATTCCAAAAGCAATTCCAGGAAATTTGGGCTCCAGGATGAAAGGAGGGACACCAGGAATGGGAAAAATCAGGATTTCCATGGGATTTGAAAGGAATTCCCACCCTGAAAATTCCCCAAATATGCCCAAAATCTGCGAATTCCTCCCAAATTTCCTTCCCAGCCCCATCCCATCAATCCCCAAATTTCGGGATCAACAATTCCAAGCCAGATTTGGATCCAAACATCCCCAAAAAATGGGAAGAATCACCCAGAGCAGCCTCATTTCCTCATTCTTTTTCCCCCTAAAAATTCCTAGCAATCTCGTTTTTCACCGATTTTTGAGGGAATTTTCCCAGATTTTCCACTGCCAGCCCCGGGAATGTCGGGATCCAAAGTCCATCCCGAGGAACAATGGGAATTCCTTGGGAATTCCTCGGCTCCAGGGATTTGTTTGCCCAAGGAGGAGAAACCGCCCGGAAACTCGGGAATAAAAAATAAAAAAAAAAATCAGGAAGAAAAAAACTCGGGATCCCAAAAATTCCTAAGTTTGGGATTCAGGGGAGAAAAGGTGGGGCAGAATTTGGATTTTTTTTTCCAATTTTTGGGATTTTCCACCTGATATTGAGGCAATTTTCCCAAATTTTTGGGGTTTTCCCCCAAGTTTTGGGGTTTTTTCTCCAAGTTTGTTTTTTTTTTTTTTTTTTTTTTTTTTTTTTTTGGTTTTTTTCCCCTGGTCTTGGGGATTTTTCTCCAAGTTTTGGGAGGTTTTCCCAATTTGGGTTTTTTTTCCCCCTGTTTTTTTGGGATTTTTTCCCCCCAGTTTTGGGGTTCCCCCCCCCCGTTTTTGGATTCTTTTCCCAATGTGGGTTTTTTTCCCTGGTTTTGGGGACTTTTTCCCCAATATTGGGGTTTTCCCCAATTTTTGGGGTTTCTCCCCAAATTTTTGGTTTTTCTCCCATTTTTTCCATTTTTTTCCAGAATCAGGAGGATCCCCGAATGTTCTGGGTTGAGAAAGATCCACAGGGATCCAGTCTCAGCTCCTGGTTCTTCCAAAATCCCAAATTTTCCAAACATTCCTGGAATTCTGGGAAAAACTCAGAGCCGGGACCATTCCCGGGGGGGGGTGTTGGGGACGGGGGGGGGAACCTGGGGAAAAAAAAGAATTTTGAGGGTAATTCTCCCAGTTTTGGGGTTTTCCTGGGAATTCCAAACCCTTGCCTGTCCCCTCCATGCCCAGGGCTCATTCCCAAGGTTTGGAATTTGCTGGTTTTGGGGGAAATTCTCCCGTTTTTGGGGCTGTTCCTGCCTGTCCCAAGCTCTTCCCTGGGCTTGGAATGTGCTGATTTTTTTGGGATCAACCAAGAGCTTGTCCAAGCCCTCAGAATGTGCAGATTTTTCCACATTTTGATTTTTTTTCCCCATTTTCCCCATATTGTCCCGATTTTTTCTCATTTTTCCCCGTTTTTTCAGGATTGTCCAACACCCCATTCCCCCCTCTCAGAACCCCCCAATTTTTTTCCCCCCAAATCCCCATTTTTACCCCATTCTTTCCAATTTTTTCACCCATTTCCCTCCATTTTCCCCCCAAATGCCCGTTTTTCCCCCAAATCCCCCCGTTTCTCCCCGCAGGCCCCCCACCATGAAGCACTGCTTCTACAACGAGACCGTCGGCTTCTTCTACAACAACAGCCGCAAGGAGCTGAGCGCGCACTGGCGCCCCAAGGACGTGCTGGTGGTGGCCCTGGGGCTGGCGGTCAGCGCCGTGGTGCTGCTGACCAACCTGCTGGTCATCGCCGCCGTGGCCACCAACCGCCGCTTCCACTACCCCATCTACTACCTGCTGGCCAACCTGGCGGCCGCCGACCTCTTCGCCGGCGTGGCCTACATGTTCCTGATGTTCCACACCGGGCCCAGGACCGCCCAGCTGTCGCTCAAGACTTGGTTCATCCGCCAGAGCTTGCTGGACACCAGCTTGACCGCCTCGGTGGTCAACCTGCTGGCCATCGCGGTGGAGCGGCACCGGACGGTGCTGACCATGCAGCTGCACAGCGAGATGTCGGCGCAGCGCGTGGTGGGCTTGATCTTCTCCATCTGGGCGGCGGCGCTGCTGCTGGGGCTGATCCCCTCCTACGGCTGGCACTGCCTGTGCTCCCTGGAGAGCTGCTCCAGGATGGCGCCGCTCTACAGCCGCAGCTACCTGACCTTCTGGGCCGTCTCCAACCTGGCCGTGTTCCTGGTGATGGTGCTGGTCTACGGGCACATCTTCGTCTACGTGCGCCGGCGGATGGCGCGCATGGCGCGGCACACGGGCGCGCACCCGCGGCACCGCGACACCGTGCTGGCGCTGGTCAAGACCGTCACCATCATCCTGGGTGGGTGGTTGGTCAGGGGTTCGTTGGTTTGGTCATCATCGCCCTCGGTGGGTGGTTAATTAGGGAGTAATTAGCAATTAATCGGGTGGGGTGCATTGTTAAAAGGGGTACTTGGGGGTTAATTGGGTTGGGTAGGTTAGAGGGGTAATTAAGGGGATGGGTCATTAGAGGAGTCATTAATGGTAATTAAGTGGGTCAGGCACCTCCTTAAAAGAGTAATTAGCGGTAATTAATTGGCTTAGTCTCCACCATCCCTGGTGGATGAGTCTTTAGGTGGTAATTAGGGGTTAATTAGTGGGGTGGTTCATTAGGCGAGGTAATTACCTGCAATTAATTGGGTTGATCACCATCACCCTCACCTCAAATTCCCATTTTTCTGTCTTTCTCCACCATTTTCCCTCTTTTCCCATAATTTTCCGTCTTTTTCCACCATTTTCCCAGTTTTCTGATCTTTTCCCCATTTTTCAATAATTTTTTCCCTCTTCTCCCATCATTTTTCCCTCTTTTCCCAACATTTTTTTCCCTCTTTTCCCACTTTTCCAGGTGCCATGGGGATCTCCTGGAGGTTTTTCCCTCTTATTTTCCCCTCAAAGACTGGAATCCACAGGGGGTCCCACGGAGCAATTTAATCCTGGAATTCTTTGAGTTGCAAAAATCCCGTTCCAGTCAGGGTCAGGAACTCGGCTCCAGCGTCCCTAATTCCCGGTTTTTCCCCCGTTTTCCCCGCTTTCCCAGGAGCCTTCGTGGTGTGCTGGACGCCGGGCCAGGTGGTGCTGCTGCTGGACGGGCTGGGCTGCCAGAGCTGCGACGTGCTGGCCGTGGAGAAGTACGTGCTGCTGCTGGCCGAAATTAACTCGCTCATCAACGCCATCGTTTACTCCTGGCGGGATAACGAGATGAGGAGCACCTTCCGGAGGATCCTGTGCTTCCCGTGCCTCCGGAGTTCCAAGTACGCCGCTCCGGAGCGGGGGCTGAATTCCCACAACGGCCACTTCACCGTGGATTCGTCCATTTAGGGGGTTGATTGTTTGTTTGTTTTGTGGGGTTTTTTTGAATTTTTTTCCCAGATGTTTTTGGATTTTTTGGGGATTTTTTTCCAGAGGTTTTTGGGACCGGGCCCAACAGTCCGCGGGGATCCGCGGTGGGAATTTTTTCCTTGGAAAAAAGTCATGGCAGATCAAGGATTGTGAGGCTGAGGAGAATTCTGGGCTCCTGGGAGGTTCCAACGTGGGAATTTTCCTGAAAAAGTTGTGGTGAAGTGATTTTGTGGGATTTGGGAGAGTCCTGAAATCCTGGGGGGGCTCCGGTGTCCAAAATCTCCTGGAAACTCCTGGTGGATCAAGGATTGAGAATTTTGGAGTCCTGGGGAGCTCCAGCATCAAGATTTCCATGGAAAGCTCAAGAACGAGGCGGTTTTGTGGGATTTGGGAGCATCCCTAAAGTCCTGGGGTGCTCCAGCCTCCAAATTTTCCTGGAAAAATCCTGGTGGATCAAAGATGAAGTGTATTTTTGGGATTTGGGAGCATCCTGGAGTGCTCCAGCCTGAAAACTTCCCTGGAAAAGTCCTGGAAAACTCAAAGCCCAGGTGTTTTCTTGGGATTTGGGAGCATTCTAGAGTCCTGGTGGGCACCAGACTGGAAATTTTCTCTGGAAAAGTCATCTCAGATCAAGGCCCAGGTGGTTTTGTGGAATTGAGGAACATCGTGGATTCCTGGGGGGCTCCAGCATCAGAATTTCCATGGAAAATTCAAGGGCCAGGTGGTTTTTACGGATTTGGGAGCATCCCGGACTTCTGGGGGCGGTTCCAGGCTGGATTTTTCCCTGGAAAACTCAAGGTTTTGCAGGACACCCTGAGACCAGAATTCCCATTAAAGACTGATTTTAACCCGGAGTCGTTTTTCCTTGGAAAGGGCTCAGGAATCTTTGGGGGGGGAGTAGGGTGGGGGTTGGGAACGCTGAGGGTGGGATTTTTCCTGGAATTCCCCAGGATTTGGGAATGCTGAGGGTGGGATTTTTCCCTGGAATCCTTCAAGATTTGGGAGTGATGAAGACAGCATTTTCCCTGGAAAAGGCTCAGAAATCCCCAAGGATTTGGGAATTGCAAGGGCAGGATTTTCCCTGAAAAAGCTCCCAAATCCCAGGATTGGGGAATGCTGAGAAAAAGCCAAAATTTCCCTCTTTTTTTCTCTTTTTTTCCCTGATCCTGGAAAACTTCCGTGTGAGTTCTGGGAATTCCGAGGGATGCCTGGAGTGGAACCAGGTGACTTTTCCCACTTTGACTGCAGAATTCCTTGGATAAAATGGCATTTTTCCAGATTCCAAGGAATTTTTCCAGGCAAAACTGAGGTTAAACCACACAAACCTAGAGCCCAGAATTTCCTCCAAAAGTGGAATTGCTCCCAGTGGGAATTTTTAGGCTGAAATTCCCTTCATTTTTCCCTTTAATTCTTCCATTTTTCCTTTTAATTCCTTCATTTTTCCCTCAAATTCCTTAATTTCTGCTATAAGTCCTTCATTTTTCCTGCTGTTTTTATCCCAATAATGGGATCAAAGCACTGCTTTGTTGGGATTCAACCCCGGAGACTCAAAATGACCCAAAACGGGGTTGTGGGCACAAACAATTCCCAAATTTTTGAGTAGAAAACCGGAAGCAGTGGGGGTGTGGCCTCGAGAAGGAGGCGTGGTCTGTTTGTTGGGCGTGGCTACTGTGGCCATGGAGGCGTCATGACGTTACAAGTGCGGTGGAGAAGGCGGAAATGGCGTCTCTGGGGGCGTGGCCAAAGTGGGGGCGTGATCTCATCGATGGCGGGAAGACCGTCCCCTCGTAGGGGCGTAGTTTTGTGTGGGGGCGTGGCCATAATGATGGCGGGAATGTCCATCCCCCAATGAGGGGCGTGGTCTTTTGTGGGCGCGGTGAGTAGGGGGCGTGACCAAGGCTGGGCGTGACCACAACGGCGGCAGCCCGGGGGGAGGCCGGGGGGGGGGGCGGCTCTGTGGCCGCCCGCTCGGCGCGGCTCCTGTCGTGCTCTGTCGCGATTTGTCGCGCCCTGTCGCGCCGGGCCCGCGGCTCCAGGCCCGCCCATGGAGGCCGCGCCGCGGTTGATGCCCGGGGTGGCCCTGCCGGGGTCTCTTCCGCCAGCACCTCCCCCCGCTGCTGCCACCAGCGGGGACCCGCCACCCTCAGGGCCACCCTCAGGGCCACCGGCGGGGCCACCCTCAGGGCCACCCCAGCACGACACCGGCGATGTCCTGCAGCAGATCATGGCCATCACCGACCAGAGCTTGGATGAGGCCCAGGCCAGGTACGGGAAGGCGACACCGGCAATGGTGACCGGAGACGCCGGGATCGCCGTGACTCAGCGCGGGGACACCGCGGGGACGCTGAGGGGTCACCGCGGGGACACTGAGGGGACACTGAGGGAGGGTCTGGGGGGAAACTTCCCCGCTCTTCCCGGCTTTCCCGCTCCGTTCAGGCCTCCGCATCCCGGGTGATGCTGTCGCTTCACACCGCGCGTTCCCCGCGTCCTTCCCGCTTTGGGGGGAATTCACGGGGATTTTGCTCCATTCCCAGTGTTTATGTCCAATTCCCGGTGTTTTTGCCCGATTCTCAGCAGATTTTACCCCATTTCCAGTGTTTTGCCCCAGCTACTTTTCCCTCATTCCCAGTGGGTTTTCCCCGTTTCTGGTGAATTTTTCTCATTCCTGATAGTTTTGTCCCATTCCCACTGTTTTTGCCCTTTTCCCAGCAGGTTTTTCCCCATTCCCAGGGGGTTTTCCCCGTTCCCAGCGGGGTTTTCCCCATTCCCAGTTTTGTCCCAGTTCCCGGGGGTTTTCCCCACTCCCAGGAAGTTTTTCCCATTCCCAGGAAGTTTTTCCCATTCCCTGTGGGATTTCCCCCATTCCCGGGGTTTTAACCCCATTCCCAGCAGTTTTGCCCCATTCCTGGTGGGGTCAGGTGGGACAATCTTGGGCAGAACTGCTGGGAATGGGGGAAACCCCTCGGGAATGTCGGAAAAGTCCCCAGGAGTGGGACAAAAATCATTGGGAATGTGGGAAACCCCACTGGGAATGTGGGAAAACTCACTGGGAATGGGGAAAAACCTGCTGGGAATAGGGCAAAAACAGTGGGAATGGGACATCCCATTGGGAGGAAATCCCATTGGGAATTGGAAAATCCCCGCTGGGAATGGGACAAAAAAACCCAGGAATGGGAAAACTGGAGCTGCCTGGGGCTGGAATTTTGGCCAGGAGGGGATGGGACCCCCAGTTTGGGATAATTTGGAATAAATCCTCTATCCCCACCCCCCCAGCAATTCCTGGATTTTAGGGCAAACCAGCGCTGGGAATGAACAGAATTCCAGGATTTTGGTGGGTTCTACATTCCTTAATCAAATCCCACAAAAATAGGGCTTTTTTGGGGGATGTTCCCCCTCATTGCCGCGGTTTTTGTCGAGCTGTGAGTGGTCCTGATTCCTGGGGCTGATAAAAGTCCTCGTTTTTCCTTATCTCGGCCCAAAATTTGGCCCCTTTTGGGTGCAGCAGTCCCAAATCCCAGCTGTTTCCATGGATTATTTGGTATTTCAGGAAGAGTTTTCCCTCCAAACCTGCAAAAGTTGGGATTAATGTAATTTTCTGGGTTGTTTTTTTGGGCTGGAATTGTCAAATTTTCACCCCAAATTTCCTTTTTTAGCCCTTTCCTGGTGTTGTTTTGGGCATTCCCCACCTGCAGCTCCTATAGGGATTCCTTAAATGCAGATTTCATGGACTATTGAGGAGAATTTTGGGATATTCGGGATAATTTTGAGTTTGTTGAGAAATTTAATTTCTATAAATTGAGGAATGAGCTTTTTTTAACCTAAATCCCTTCAATATTAACCCGAATCCACCACTCTCCCTCCCAGTTTTCCAGCAATTTTCATGGAAAATCCACTTCTCCCCCCCGGTTGTGAAGTTTGTTGGATTTGAGGTGTTTCCAGCCATGAATTAGGGACTAATTAATACATTTCTATTAAAAATGCACATTTTGGGGGTTTTCCCAGCCCTTAGAAAGTCCCAAAATTGGGAATGTTAAGATCCAGTCTCCCAATTGGTGGGAAGTGGGAAAAGGACCCGGCAGGGAGGAGCTGGATGGGGATTAATTAACGAATAATTAATGATTAATTAGTTATTAATTACCTTGTTAACCAGCGCTGGCTTTGGGGACCTAAATCGAGGGTTTTAGCCCCAAAATGGGAGGGCTGGGATTTTCCCCTCACATTCCCGGTTTTGTTGAGGACAATGGGATCGGAGCCGCCTTTGTTCTCCCGCCGCGGCTCCCTGGTTTTTTTTTTCACCGCTGGAAATTCCCGCCGATTTTTTTAGGGCGAAATCCGGAGGTTTTGGGGTAAAAACCGCGAGGTTCTGAGGGAAAAATATCCCAGGATTCGAGGGGAAATCCCAGGCTTTGGGGCGTGGCTGATGGGGAGCCCGGATTGGGGACGTTGGCAGGGCGGGAAAATCGGGATTGGGCAGGAAAATCCTGGGAAAAGGAGAGAAAAATGGATTTTTTTATGGATTGTCTGAGGGGATAAAGGGCTCAAAAGCAGCAAAAAACCCACAAACAAACAAAAACCCACCAACTTTTGGTGGCATTTCCAGATCCCAAAATTCCCCAAATTCCCCCAAATTCCCCAAAAATTTGAAACTCAAACCATTTCCATCCCATTTTCCTTCCAGAAAAATTAGATTAAACCCATCCCCCGCCCCCCCCCTCCAATTCCCATTTCCCCCCGGATTTTCCCTTTTTTTTTCTAGGATTTTCCTTATCTCTTCTTCCCATGACATGACTCCAATTTGGGTTTTTTCCCATGGATTTTGGGGCTGATTTTTCTATGTTTTTTTGCAGGAAGCACGCCCTGAACTGCCACAGGATGAAGCCGGCCCTGTTCAGTGTCCTGTGTGAAATCAAGGAAAAAACAGGTCTGAATTTCTCCTTTTTATTCCCACTTTTCCCTCTGATCCCACTTTTTCTCCTCAGTTTCCCCCTCATTCCACTTCCCAATTTTCCCTCACAGATTCTCCATTTAAAGGGGTTTTTAAAATTTTTTTTTAGGCTGAAATCTGAATTTTTATTTTTTTTAAGGGAGAAAAGGGAAAATTTGGGGTTGCTTTTATGGGAAAATTCCAGATTTTGGGAGTTTTTTCACGGAATTCCCTCTTGAAGCTGGAAAAATGGGGATTTTCTTGCTTTTCCTGGAATAAATTAATTGATTAGGATGTGACACCAAAATTCCTCATTTTCCACGGAATTTCCTGCCCCGGACAAGGAATCCTGTGGGAAATTCACCCAAGATTTCTCTCTCCAGTGCTCAGCATCCACAACCTCCTTGCAGAACAAGGAAATCCCGGGATTTTCTTCCCTGAATCACGGTGGAAATGTCAGAAATTATAAATTTTCCAGTTTTCTTCCCATTTCTCCGCATTTTTTCTGTCTCTTCAGTGTTCAGCATCTGCTCAGAATCACCTGGAATGAGGAAATCCCCGATTTTTCTCCAAAGATGAGGGAATTCCATATTTTTCTCCATTTCTTCCCATTTTTTCTGTCTCTCCATCATTCAGCATCCACAACATCCACGTGGAACCACCTGAAACAAGGAAATCCCAGACTTTTAGCCAAAAACAAGGGAATCCCTTTTTTTTTTCCAATTTCTCATTTCTTCCCATTTTTTTCCTGTCTCTAGTGCTCAACATCGTCCTGGAACAACCCAACACAAGAGGGTGTTCTTTACAAACTCAGAAATCTTGGATTTTTCTCTACAAAGCAGGAAATTTCTGGATTTTCCTCAGAAAAACGAGGAAAAAAAATCAGAAAATCTCTTTTTTTTTTTTTTCTCTCTCACATTTTTCCTCATTTTTGCTCATTTTTCCCAGCTCTCAGCGTCCGCAGCCTCCCCGAGGAAGACCCTCCGGACGCGCAGCTGATGCGGCTGGACAACATGCTGCTGGCCGAGGGCGTGGCCGGGCCGGACCGCGCCGGGAAACTCCGGGAAAGACCCGGAAAAGGCGGAGAAGGACCCGGAAAAGGCGAAGAAGGACCCGGAAAAGTCGGGCTGGGGACACCTGGGGGCTGTCCCCACGACCACGGCATCGAGCACTCAGATTACCGAGCCAAGCTGGCCCAGATCCGACAGATTTTCCACTCGGAGCTGGAGAAGTACGACCAGGTGATCTTCCCGCGTGGAAAAGCTGGGGGTTTTTTTGGGGGTGTTTTTGTGAGAATTTTGGGATTTTTCTGGGTTTTTCCGGCATTTTGCTGGTGGGAGAGGTTGGGGGTTTGGGGAGAGGAAAGAGGGGGAAATTTGGGGTTTTTTGGTGTCCCTTGGAGTGGAATTAAGGGAAAAATGAAATGGAATTAAAAGACAAAATGAAAGGAAATCTAAGGAAAAATCAAAGGGAGTTTAAAGAAAAAAAAATCCACAGAAATTAAAGGAAGTCAAAAGAAACTAAAGGAATTATCAAGGGACAGTAAAGAAAAAAAATCAAGGGACATTAAAGGAAAAATGCAAGGCAATTAGAGAAAAGAAATCCAAGAGAATTAGAGAAAAAATCAAAGGAAATTAAAGGAAATTAAAAAAATCAAAGGGAATTAAAGGTTTTCTTTCATTTTGAGTCCATAGTCCCATATTTTGAGTCTATAATCCCATTTCTGTGGGGCATTTTCACTTTCTAATCCCTCTTTTGGGGCGATTTTCTCCCCATTTTGACTTTACAACCTCGTTTTTTTTTTACATTCCCCTTACCCCTTACCGCCCACAACCCCATTCCTTCCCCGCTCTTTCTCTCCCTCTGAAATCCCACACACCTTCCGTTCCCCCAGGCCTGCAGCGAGTTCACCACGCACGTGCTGAACCTGCTGCGGGAGCAGAGCCGCACGCGGCCGATCGCGCCCAAGGAGATCGAGCGCATGGTCAGCGTCATCCACGGCAAGTTCGGCTCCATCCAGGTGCAGCTCAAGCAGAGCACCTGCGAGGCCGTCATGATCCTCCGGTCCCGCTTCCTGGACGCCAGGTCAGCCACTCCTGGGGAAAACGTTTCCGAAACGGGTGGAAAAATACGGATATTTGGTGAAGGAATATTGATATTTTTTGGTTGGAATGAGGGTTTTCCTGGAAAAATATGGATATTTGGTGGGAAAAGATAGATGGTTGATGAAAAATATGGATATTTTTGGTTTGGATGTGGGTTTTGGTGGAAAAAAGTATTTTTGGGTGAATTGAATTCCAAATAATTTGATTTTGTTCCCATTTTCAGGCTCTAAAACTCCATTAAATTCCATATAATTTTATTTAGTTCCCATTTTCAGCCTCTAAAACTCCATTGAATTCCAAATTATTTGGTTTTTTTCCCATTTTCAGGCGGAAACGGCGCAATTTCAGCAAGCAGGCCACAGAGGTGCTGAATGAATATTTTTATTCCCACCTGAGCAACCCCTACCCCAGCGAAGAGGCCAAAGAGGAGCTTGCCAAGAAGGGCGGCATCACCGTGTCCCAGGTGGGGGAAATTCCCAGGACGTTGGGCAAATTTTATCCCTTTCAATTAAAAAATTGGGATTTTTAAATTGATTTTTTTGGTGGTAATTCTTGGTGTGGTTTACATTTCTGTTCATGATGGAATTTGGGAATTCTTCCTGGAAATTGTAGTGGAATTCAGAAATTCCTGGAGAAATTATCAGTAAAATTTGGAAATTCTTTCAGAAATTCTTTTTTAAATCCTTACTGGAATTCCTGTTGTAATGCTAAGTTAAATTCGTACTAGAATTATTTCTGAAATTCCCATTGAAATTGAGTGGAATTCTTCCTAAAAATCCTTAAATTCACGCTGAAATTCCTGCTGAAATTCCCTCTGAAATTTTTAAATTCTCACTGAAATTCCTCTTGAAATTTTGAGTGAAATTCTTACTGAAATTCTGAAATTGTCCCTCAAATTCCCATTGAAATGATCGCTGGAATTCCTACTGAAATTCTGAAATTCCTTTAATGCTAGAAATTTCTGGAAAAAAGACCATTTTGAGGCACAAAAATTCCAAATGTTGTGGGAAAAAAAGCCCAATTTAATCCTGGAAAATTCCAAATACTGTGGAAAAAAGCACTGAAATTCCTCTTGGAATTTTGAGTGAAATTCTGAAAGTCTCCCTCAAATTCCCACTGAAATTCCAAAATTCTCACCAAAATCCCTACCTAAATCCCTAAATCCTTTTGATGCCACAAAATTCCAGAAAACACCATTTCGGAGGCGGCAAAATCTCAGATACTGAAGGGGAAAAAAAAAACCCCATTTTAACCCAGGGGAATTCCAAATAGGGTGGAATTCCAGCCCATTCTGAGAGGATTTTTCCCGGATTTCTTTTTTTGTCTTTCCCAGGTTTCCAACTGGTTTGGGAACAAGCGGATCCGCTACAAGAAGAACATGGGCAAGTTCCAGGAGGAGGCGAACATTTACGCCGCCAAAAGCGCCGGGGACGCCGCCGCGGCCCAGGGCAACCAGGGCAACTCCCCCTCCACGCCGAATTCCGGTCAGCACGCCTGGGAAATCCCCAGTTGGCCCTCGGGATCATCAGTGACCCCGAGCTCTGGCTAGTGGAAGCGTTGTGGGATTTATTTTTCCTTTTTTATTTCTGTTTATTTCTGTTTATTTCCTTTAGTTTTATTTCCATTTGTTTCCTTTTTATTTCTGTTTACTTTTGTTTATTTCATTTTATTTCCTTTCAACTCCTTTTAACGTCCTTTTATTTCCCTTTATTCCCAGTTTTTTCATTTTATTTCAGTTTATTTCCATTTAATTCTATTTCCTTTTCCTTTTTATTTAAATTTATTTTAGTTTATTTCTTTTTATTTCCTGTTATTTCATTCTATTTAAGTTTATTTCCCTTCATTTCCAGTTACTTTATTTCATTTCTTTTCCTTTTAGTGTCCTTTTATTTTCATTTAATTTTGTTTCAGTTTATTTCTGTTTATTTTAATTTATTTCAATTTATTTATTTTCCTTTTAATGTCCTTTTATTTCAGTTTATCTCCATTTATTTCATTTCACTTCATTTTATTTCGTTTTTTATTCCATTTTAAATCCCTTTTATTTCTATTTTATTCCCTTTTTTCTCTTACCTGAAGAACAATTTTGGGTGGGTTTGCACTTATAAAAATTCTTTTTTTTAATTAAATTTTGGGGTTGTTTTTGGTTCTTTTCCCAGCTTCCTCTGGGTCTTTTAAGATGACAAATTCGGGGGATTCCTTCCTCAACCTGCAATCCTTGACTTCCTACCAGAGCCCTCCCAACGTGCAATCCCAGGTCAGTCAGGAAAAGCAGGAAAAATGGGGAAAATCCCAGATTTCTGCCCTGGATTTTGTACTAATTGATTTGTTCCCATTCTTGTTTTAATTTTAATGGCTGTTTAAAGTTTTTAATTGTTTGAATTTCTGTTTTTATTAAAAAGCTGAAATCTTTGCTGAAATTCCTGTTGGAATGAGTGAAATTCTTAAATAAATTCTGAAATTCTCACTGAAATTCCTGTTGAAATGAGGAATGAAATTCTTAAATAAATTCTTTAATTCGTAATGAAATTCCTTTTGAAATTATCAGTGGACTTCTCACTGAAATTCCAGCCAAAATTCCTAAATTCATAAATTCTCTTTTTTCACTTCAAGCCTCAAAATAAAATTGTCTCTGAAATACTGAAATTTCCACTGAAATTCTCACCGAAATTCCTATTGAAATTCTTATTCTTACATCCATAAATTCCCTACTCTCACTTGAAACTCCAACTGGGTTTTTTATAATTCCCTGAATTCTTACCAAATTCTCAAACTCCTATTCTCAAATCCCTATTTCAGTTCCTTCAATTTTTTATTCCTATGGAAACTCTGAAAAATTACCATTTCAAGAATTCCGGGCCTGTTTTTTTAACTTGGTTTTTTCCCCATTTTTTCCTCATTTCCCTGGGATTTTGCAGATGGATTCCTTGCACCACATCCTGCACCAGACCGGGAGGTTCGACCCCCTTGTGGGGAACCCTTTGTACTCCACACAGCGCCTCGACGTAAGTTGGGATTTAATTCCCAAATATTAACAATAAATGTTAATTCTTAAGTTTCATTTTTTATTTTGAATTTGTTTCTATCTTTTTTATTTTCCCCCAACATGGCTGATGTTGGGGTGGGGAAAAAGCTGGAAGAATGGAATTTAATTGATCAACTTTTAAATCTTCAACTTTTGAATATATTTAATATGTTTTTCAATATATTGCATATTATAAGTAATTATTATATATAAAATACATTAAAGGATATAAGCTTAGATTTAAATGTATAAATTACGAACATATACTCAATAATATGCTTTAAAGTATATTTTACACCATAAATTAATATTATATATTAAATAGATACATTTTTAATAAAAGTATATAATAATATGTAACACTTTATCAAAGTGTATGAATTTATATTTAAATTTATAAACTATAAGTATAGAAATAAAAGGAGGAGGACTTTTTTTTGGGATAGCTGCAGACTGTGCCGTTTCCTTTTTAAACCACCGTCACCTCCAAACACACAATGTCGTATTATGTCATCTACACATAATTTCTTGATGATTCAATGACAATAAATGTTAATTAATTGCATTTTAATGTCCTCACAGGCCAATGGCAGCTGGCAGGATGCCACCACCCCCTCATCCATTACCTCCCCCGCCGGAGACCCAGGGAGCGTCAACTCCGACGCTTCCAATTGAAGATTTTCTTTTAGGACCTTTTTGACGAGAGGAGAGAGGTCAATTAGCGTTAATTAATCAACGTTGCTCTTCGGCCGATAAGAATTATTGACTCACAATTAATTAATTACCTCAGAACAAGCCAGTAGATTGTGATGGCAGTGACACCTCTACCTCTCACCCGCTGACTTCTTTGCCCCACTGGGACCTGAAATTATTTATAACAACTCCATTTCACCTCAGCAAATTACGTTTTTTTAAGGAAAAAAAAAACATTTTACATGAGGAACCTGAAGAAGAAGAAGAAAGTTTTGGCATTTGTCTCCAGTTTTACAGCAGAAAAAAAATGGATTTATTTTCATTTCCGTCCGTTTTTTTACACTGGGATTTCTGTTCTAGGTGAATAGTTCCAGTTAACCCCCCTTCCCCATGCTGTAATTGTATGTTCTCTGTATTGTAATTTTCTATAGGGAATTCAGCCTTTTCTTAACTAATGTAGCTAATTAATGGGAACATTGCTTTACCAAACTTCTCACTGGACGTCACTCGCAGGTCGGACCTTCCATTGGTGCCATTCCAAGGGATTTCACATTGGAAAGTTCCACGGCTTTACTTTTTCTGATGAAAAAGTAAAAAAATAAAGGAAAAACTCCAAATTCACCACAAAACAGCCAAACAACTGGATTTCCCCATGGGAATTCCAGGGGGTTTGTGCCATTCTGGTGTTGTTCGCAGAGTCCGCCCCTTTCAGCTGAGATTTTATCAAAGATAATAAACTTCCAAAGCCTTTTTTTCTTTCTTTTTTCTAATTTTTCCCCCCACTTTTTCCTGATTTTTTTTCTCTCAGGTTCTGGAGGTGGGAGATTTGTGGGGGGTGGGAAAAGGGCGGGAGCAGCGTGAGGGATGGGAAGAGCGGAGCGGGCTCTGCGCCTGCGCCCTAGTGGCAGCGAAGCCGGAGCGGGTTCCGCGCATGCGCAGGGCTGCTGAGGGCAGGTGGGTGGCGGGAAACTGCAATGGCAGAGGGAGCGGCGGGACCCGGCGGCTCCCCCGGTCCGGCCGCTGCCCCGTCCCCGCAGGGCTCGGCCGGGCCACAGGAGGACGAGGTGAGCGCCAGAGGGGCCCGACGCGGCCGGGGGAGCCGCGGGGCGGCCGCGCTTCCAGACGGGTAATGGTTTTTCCCCTCAGCGATGCCCCGGCGGACCCAGCCCCGAGACCGGAGCAGCCGCACCAGGTAAGAGCAGGGAAGGAAGTTGCTGCTCTCGGTGCAGGGAGGAGTTGGTTGGGTGATTTTTGAGTTTGGGAGGTGGGGATCCCCCTCAGGTCCCGTCAGCGCTGCTCCCCCTTCAGCGCTTCTGTTCCTCCGGGTTAAAAATAAATTCATAAAGGCCACGTTAAGCGCTCTGAAGTCCTTAGAAAAACCATAAAACCAAGAAATCTCGAGTGGGAAGTGCAGCCCGAGCATCACTGAGTCTCTTTTCCCCTTTTAATGCGCTGATTTCGCTTCTTTTTCTCTTAGATCCGGACTCGGCAGCGAAGGCAGCGGACGCTGAGGCGATTTTGAAGCCTCCCAGCAAAAAGGGAACACCGAGCTCCTCCAGCAGGAAGAAAAGAGCCGCGAGCAGCCCCGGGAAGGAGCCGTCGCCGATTTCCTTCAGTTTGTCCCCGATTGTCGCCACCCCTCAGAGCAAGCGCCGCTCCTGGCGCCGCTCCAGCCTCAAGGGGAGGCGATCCCGCCGCAAATCGCTGCCCCCTGTCCACCAGGACGTCACCGGTTCGTGCTTCGGGCCTTCATTAGCGCTTAATCGGGGTGGTTTTAATTAAAATCTCTCCTGGGAGTGGGCAGGGGGTTGAGGAGTTTCGGAGGTGCTGCGCTGAGCCTTCTGTCAATGAGGATTTTGTAGTTTCTGGCGCTCTTTTCCTCCACTTTGGACTGTTTCTTCTCCCATTCTCCCCCCTAAAGGGACTTTCCCCCATCTATTTCCCCCCTAATTGGGACTTTTCTTCCTTCTTTTCCCATTTCCCCCCCCAAATGGCACTTCTCCCCTTCCTTTTTCCTGTTTTTCCCATTCTTGATCCTTAAATGGGACTTTCCCCCTCTTTTTCCCATTTCCCCTGTTTTAGCCTTCAAGTGTGTTTGCCTCTTTCTTTTCCCCATTTTTGTCCTTAAATGTGACTTTTCCTCTTTCTTCTTTCCATTTTCCCCCTCTTGATTCTTAAATGTGACTTTTCCCTAATATTTTCCCTGTTTTTGACCCTTAAATGTGATCTTTTCTGTTTTTCCCCCATTTTTGACCCTTAAATGTGACTTTTTCCTTTCTATTTTTCCCTGTTTCCCCCTTAAATTCGATTTTTCCTCTCCCTTTTCCCCATTTTCCTCCTTAAATTTGATTTTTTTCTGCTTTTTTCCTGCTTTTCCCACACCCTGCCCTGCCCCCAGATGCTTTTGGGGGACTCCTGGCCCAGATTCCAGCTGCTTTTTTGGGAATTTCCCCATTTTTAACCTTTTTTTTCCCCCCCAGAGTTGAGCCAGTCCATCAGCCTGGAGCTTCCTGAAATCCAACGTCTCTCCCTCCTCCTCCTCTCCAGCTTCCAGGTAAATTCCCAGGAAAAAATGGTGGAATCCTGGAATTTATCCAAAATTCCTGGGAATTCTGGGCATATCCAGGGATGAAGCAAGCTCCTAAAAATCTTAAATTTACCCAAATTCTTGGGAATTGACTCAAAATCTTGGAGTTTACCCAAATCCTGGAATTGTTTGGCACTTTCAGGGCTGGAGCAGCTTCTGAAAATGTTAAAATTCCCTGAAATCTTGGAATTTACCAAAATCCTGGAATTCTCAGACAATCCCAGCTCCCTCAAACACTAAAATTTGCCAAAATCCTGGAATTTCTCCCCCCCCAAAAAAAAATCCTTGGATTCTTCTCTCTCAAACACATGTACAAAAAAAAAAGGGAATTTGGGCTCCAAATTTAACCCTCAGAGAATTGGGATAAAAGCTGATTTTTCCCATTTTTGGTGAATAATTCCCATTTTCCCCTCAGTTTTCTGCTCGGAAGTTGCAGCAGGTCCTGCAGGAATCCGAAGGATTCGACCCCGAGGCTTTTGCTGCCAAAGGTGAGGATTTGGGCCTCCAAAATTCCCCAAATTTGGGGTTTTTTCCCCTCAAAATCCCTAATTTCCAACCCCTCAAAGGGGTGAGGACCTCAAAAATTTGGGAATTTTGGGGGAAATGCAATGGAATTAATTGATAATTAATTGGGGGGGGGGGTGTCAAAAAGGGTTCTGAAGGATTCCTGGGTCTTCCTGATTCCTCAAAATTTTGGGACTTTGGGTAAAAAATCCCCAGGAACACGACCATAAATGGAGATGCTGCCTCCTAAATTACATGGAAAATAGGGAAATGGTTATTTATTAATTATTAAATAATTATTAATTAATATTTAATTGGGGCAGGATCAGAGGTGCTCCTGAAGGGCTCCTGGGTCTTCCTGATCCTTCAAAAATTCAGGAATTCGGGTAAAAACCATCAGGAAAATGACCAGAAATCCTTAAAATCCTTTTTAAAAAATTAACAATGAATTCATAATTAGTAAATCATGAATTCCAGGGTGGTTTCTAATTCCATTTTTCCCATTTCTTTCACCATTTTTTTCCCCAGTCCAGGCGGGCTCTGAGGAATTCCAGAGGCTGCTCCAGAGGCTGCTCCAGGACGGAACCCTAGGGAATTGCCTGGAGCCGCTCCCAGGGTGAGGACTTGGGGCAAAATCCCCCAAAACAGGGCGTTTCCAGGATGGGAGAGGGAAAAATCCATGGAAATAAAAAAAAAAAAAAAAAAAAAAAAAAGGAATTTTCTGGCTGAGAGAGGAAAAATCCACAGGAATCCCGCCAAGAAGTTGGATTTAGGGGAATCTGGGGCTTTTCCAGCCTCGAAAATTCCAGGATTTTGGGGCAACTTTCGAATTTTGAGGCCCTGGAATTGCCCCAAAATTCCAGGATTTTGGAGCAATATGGGGATTTTCAGGAGCTGCTCCATCCTTGGAAATCTCAAAAATCCTAGAATTTTATTCATTCTAGGAATTTTTTTCCCTGCTTTCCCATCCTAAATTCCGAGAATTTTCCCCAAAAACTCTCAGGATTTTGGGGCCGGTTTTTGAGGCAATCCAGGAGCTTTTACCATGGAATTCTGGGGATTTTTTGCCAGATTTGCCCCAAAATTTGGAAATTTTGTGGGATTTTCTCTGGACTTGTCCCAACATTTGGGAATTTTTCTTACTTTCCACCAGATTTGCCCTGAAATTTTGGAGTTTTGGGGGATTTTCCCTGGATTTGCCTGCAAATTTGGATTTTTTTGGGAATTTCTCCTGGATTTACCTGAAAATTTGAGAATTTTCTCAGGATTTGCTTTTGGGTCCTTTACCATAGGGATTCCCTGGATCCAGCCCTGGAGGGATCTGTGGCTCAGGTGAAGCTGCTCATGGCCAGGTGGGGACACCTGAGTGGGAGGAGACACACTTGGGGACATGTGGGAAAATTTGGGGACACACCTGGAGTGTGGCAGGGGCACCTGAGACACAGCTGGGGACATCAAGGGCACACCTGGGGACACTCGTGGGGGACCTGGGACACACCTGGAGATACCTGGGGACACACCTGAGGACACCTGGGGGTGGGGAGGAGACACCTGGGGACATCTGGGACACACCCACAATGAAACTGGGGACACCTGTCCCTCACCTGTCCCTGTGTCCCCTCAGCCTCTCCGGGGAGCTCCAGGCCTGGGATGGGCTCCTGCAGCAGCACCTGCAGCGCTCCCAGGACACCACCAGGTGAGAATTCACCACTTATTCCCAAAACATTCCCAAATTTCCCTCACAAATACTGGAATCCTGCCCTTTTCCCCAAAAAAATTTCCCTCATAAATCCCCAATCCCTCCCTTTCCCCAGAGATTTGGAGCAGCTCCGGGCTGGGAGCCCCCCCTGGAGCCCTCCCCGAATTCCCAGATCCCAGATTTTGGATTCCAAACCCGACTACGGAGCCATCCTGGCCGGACAGGGCCCCGTGCTGCAATCCCTGCGCCTCCTGGTCAGGCTCGGGGCCAAACCCCGTTTGGGGATTTTCTGGGGGCTTTGGGAGCGTTTCTGGGGGTTTAACGGGGATTTTCAGAAGTTTTTCTGAGGGTTTTAACCGGGGTTTTAACGGGGGGTTTTGGGAAGTTCTTCTGGAGGTTTTAACGGGGATTTTTGGGAGTCTTTTCTGGGGATTGAACAGGGATTTTTGGGAATTTTTTCGAGGGATTTAACGGGGATTTTTGGGGGGATTCTCAGATGGACGAGGCACAACAGGCTGGGAAAATGGTACTGGAATTCCACCAGGAGAGCAGGAGCTTCCTGAGGGGCCTGTCGGAGCAGCTGGGTGAGGAAAATCCCTGCCCCCCCAAATCCCCCAAAATCCTGAGAATTTTGGAGGAGGAAAATTGGGAATTAAGGGATTTCTCTCGGGTTTTTTTTCAGCCTCCAGAGCATTCCAGAAGCTACAGGGAACCCCCGTGCGGAGGCTGCTGGAGCAGAAGTCCCAAAAGACTCTGCCTGCGGAAGGGGAACAATAAAAAAGGAGAATCCCAAAATCTCCCGGTTTTCCCTCAAAATATTCCCCTTTTCTTTTTTTTTTTTAAAGCGCTGATGATTGGTTGATATGGGTGTCAATCAGAGGGATGAGCCAGTCACAGTGCGGAGGTGGGACAGCCTCTGCTATGGGAACCAGGACTCCAGCGTTTCGGTGGTGCTCGGTTCTGATTGGTCCGCACATGTGTCAATCAGTAGAATCAGCCAATTGCAGCGTGGCTGCGGGGTGGGAATGGGGACAGTCCCTGTGTCGCCTCAGTGTCCCCTCGGGGAGGGGGGACCCAGAGTACAGAGGTGACACTGAGCGGACAGAGGTGGGGCAGAGGGTACACGGGGTGGCTGGAAGAGGCCCTGGCAAAGCTGCCAGCAGCAAGGAACGTGGAGCATCCCAGGGGGCTTCTCCCACGTGAGTTTGTCCTAGGGTATGCTGTGTGTAATGCTGGATGTTTAACCTGGGTTTAGGGTGTTCTCCTGCAAGCCCAGCTCTAACTGCTGCCCCTGAGCTGAGGCCTTGGTGTGTCCCAGCACTAAAGCTGCAGCTGGCTGTGCTTTTCCAGCCCTTGAATGCCACGGGAAATCCCAGATTCCCGGAGCTCCCCGGCGCACAGCCTGGCCTCGCTCCCTGGGAGTTGCACTTCAGTCTGCCTGAGCCAAGGATGTCCTGCCCAGGTTTGGAACTGTATTCCTGGTTATTTTTCCTCTTCAGGTTGTTGGCAAAAAAGGAGAGAGCCAAGGAAGCCGAGCCACTGGAAGGCCTTACCCTGGTCCAAGGTTCCCACTTTTGTCTCTGACTCCTGGAGAATTGCTTGGCCATGACCAGAGGCTGTCAGTTGGATTTCCTGCCTTTTCCAAATAAATCGTTGCTTTCAGCTGGAGTGTGTTCCTGGTGTCATCCTCCTCCTCCTCCTCCATGGATTTGTAAATAAAGTTCCTGAGCTTTGCCAAGTTGAATTTTATTATTCCAGCAATTGTGGTGGCTCTTTTGTTCTATTGAAACTTCCCAGCTCTCCTAAGAGCTTCAGATGTCAGGTACCAGTAAGCCTGGAGTTTCTTTGCAATGTTACTCCCACAGAATACAGATAATTGTTGGATAGGAGTAACTTGAGGTGTTTAGTTCTCACTTCCCTTTAAAATCAGAGCAGAGGAAGAAGGTTTTATGTCAGCATTCCATGAACTTCCACCAAATTCCTGACTGTTCCAAAAGTTTTCACTGTTAGAAATACCTGAGCTTGTCTTCCAGGCAGGATGAGATTTAGATATTTTTCCTTCCTTTCATTTGATGTTTTTCGTCTTTCTGATTTTAGTAAGGGGATATTTATTGCAAATGCCAGTTTTCTATCCTAGTTGGAGTTTTGCTACATCGTAGGGCTCATGTCCAAGGACATTTACCAAATTCCTCTTGGTAAATCAAGAGTTGTTCAGCACCAGCCAACTTGCTAAGTGTTTATTTGCCATAATTCATGTTTTTGTAAAGTTATATGAACTGCATTTTTAACTATCTCATTAAAATCCCATTAAAACTTAAATCCTAAATGGCCTAATTGCTGTTCCTTGGACGCAATGGGGTGGTTCTTTCCTGGCTTGGCACATTTGGATGCTCATCCAAAGTGAGCTTTCCACTAAAATAGAATCTGTTTTCAAGCAAAACTGGGGATTGCCTAGAAGACTTTATTTTCTGGGAAGCACAGGGTTTGTTTTCCCTATCCCTGCAGAATCCAGGATACTCCCAGAGCTGTGTTAGGCAATGGCATGAGGGGAGAGCTGCATTTATTTAATTTTGTCTTTTATTCTATTTATTGTTTATTTTATTTTTTATTTACTGCTTTTTGATTTGGGTTTTTTTTAATGCTATATTTTTATCTTACTGTGTTTTATTTTTTCATGTTATTTTATTTCTTGTTCTTGGTTTCATATTTTATTCCCTCTAATTTTATTTTTATTTTAGTTTTTTATTTAATTTTTAAAAATTTCTTTTCCTTTTTCCTTTTATTTTTTAATATCTTTAATTTTTTATTTTAGTTTTATATATTATTTATTTTTACTTTTTTAATATCTTCTATATTTTAGTACTATATATTATTTTTTTACTGGTTTTGTTTTAGTTTTGTATCTTTAATTTTTCATTTCATTTCTCTTATTTTTCTGTTTATATTTTTGCTATATTTTTATTACTTTTAAATTAATTTTATTTTTAAATTTTTATTTCTATTTTATTTTATTTTTTCATGCTTGCTTTGTTCCTTTATTTTTTTCCCCATTACTCTTTCTTGCCCTGAGTGTCTGGAAGTTTGGCTGTTGGCAGGAAAGGAGCTGAAGAACGACACCCACGGCCACCGGACGTCTGGGTAGGGTTGAGAGTGCAGTCAGCAAAACCTCTGCCTTTTCTGCTCCATTAAAAAACCTGAACGCGGGCGGTGCCGTGTTTTTCTTTGGAACCCCCAACAGCAGGTCTCATCCTACCCATGTCCAGCATCACCAGCAGTAACTTGGTGTCGAGATGGATTTCAGAGACAGCCGTAAAACCAAGTGGGCATTTTGTGTTGTAACTCTCCCAACCTCCCAACCATAAGTGGCTTCAGTAGCAACCAAGATGGAGGCGAGTGAGGGCGGAAGTCATGTGACATCCCTCTCAAGATGGCTTCCCAGCCCGATGTGCTTGACCTTCCCAATATGGCGGAAAAAAGGGCGGGAAATTTCGAAGACCCACCGAAGGCGTCTAGCTGACTGCCTGTGCGAAACCCCGACCACAGCGCCTCCCAGATTAAATTCTCCACGGTGTTTTCCAGATGTGTGGGCAGGGCCGGTGGTCTCAGCTATGTCGCGGCCGGGTTCAAGCAGTCGATTTAGTCAGGCGTCTCTGTTTGCAGCCGAGGGGGCCTTAAGAGAGCCACAAAAAAGACGGCGGCTCAACCGGAAATGGCTTCAGCCACAACAAAGATGGCGGCGGGTGAGGGCGGAAGTCATGTGACATCCCTCTCAAGATGGCTTCCCAGCCCGATGTGCTTGACCTTCTCAAAATGGCGGAAAAAGGGCGGGAAATTTCGAAGACCCACCGAAGGCGTCTAACTGACTGCCTGTGAGAAACCCCGACCACAGCGCCTCCCAGATTAAATTCTCCGCGGTGTTTTCCAGGTGTGTGGGCAGGGCCTGTGGTCTCAGCTATGTCGCGGCCGGGTTCAAGCAGTCGATTTAGTCAGGCACCTCTGTTTGCAGCCAAGGGGCCTTAGGAGTGCCACAAAAAAGATGGCGGCTCAACCGGAAATGGCTTCTCTGGGGGTTTTTTGGCGTCTCCGGGGGAGTTTTGGGGTTTCCAGGGTGGGGAGGGGGGGCGGTTTGGGGTCTCCGGCGGTTTTTGGGGGGTCCCGAGGGGTCCCGGGGGTGCCGGCCCGGCGGTGCTGCTGACGGTGACGGCGCTGCGGGGCCGACCGGAAATGCAGCCTGCCGGTACGGCGGGGAGGGGCTGGGGGGGTTTGGGGGGATTTGGGGGGCTTTATAGGATTTGGGGAACTTTGGGGGGATTTGGGGGGGTTCGATGGGGTTTTGGGGCTTGCTGGGTTTTGGGGGCAGTTTTGGGGGATATTTGCGGGGGGTGGGGGGCTTGGGGATGGTTCGGCGGTTTGGGGGTTCCGGGGGGCGGGTTTTGGGGATTGTTGGGGTGGGTTTTGGGGATGGTTTTGGGGTTTCTGTGATGGTTTGAGGCAGTTTGGGGGGTTTGGGGCTTCTGGGATTATTTTTTCTTTAAATAATGATAGTAAAAAGTGTCAAGTTTGAAGTTTTTATCATTTAAAAAGTGTAATATCTAGCAAGATAACCAAAATATTAAAAAAGTTAATTAACATTTTATTAATTTTAAATTTAGGTTGTAGTGTGTTAAAGAAGAAAAAAAGAGATTTGGAGGCATTGCTGGAAAATGGGGCTTGTGTCAGAAAGGTAAGTGGAGGTTTTCTTAGAAAGAGTCTCTGTTAGTGGGCAGTTTGAAAGTTTTGCAGAGGGTAGAAGGTTGGAATTTGTTTTGTTCATAGAGAAAGGATATAAATTTCTCCAGCTGAGATGGACTGGATGTAGCCCTTAAAATCAGCAGTGAATTTTCAGTGGCTCACAAAATTCGAAGCGAAGCCTGGTGAGGCCAGGGAAGGTTCTCTGTCCCACCCAGATACTGTGAATATATGAAGCCAGACCGAGTGGCACTCCACGCCTGTTTCTAGGCAGTAGAATCTCCTCTAAATTCCCAGCACTCTTTAACAAATTTCCAGAGCTGTCATTTCCTGTTTGCAGCACTCACACGCTTGTGGGGGAGAAAAGGTCTTTTTTTATACCCCAAGGAATAATGAAGAACTAGAAGTCTTCTCACAAAACTGAACAAGCCAAGGAAGTTTTAAATTCTTGAGATTTTCAAACATGTCCTTGATTGGGGAATTTTACTTTATATGCAATTTAGAGTTGTTATTATAGTCACTAAAATTTTACTAACTCGGTCCTGGAGACTTCAGAAGTGTCTGTTTCTTTTTAGCCTAATTTAGAAACACCTGTGTATCTATGTACTGTTCTGTTCTGGTAGTTGTTGTCTTAATTGATTTCTTAGGAAAAAATAGTATCAATTACAAAAATGAAAGGAAAGAAGGAAAACATGGACATGGAGTGTTGTTGCTACTTCATAATGACAGTTCTGTGGTCATTGGTATCTGCTGATAGGAAGAAATTCACTGCTGAGCCCTACAGTACAGTTTATCAAATGCTAACAGTTTGATACAGTAATATTCAACAACACTAATGCCATAATAATTGATATGGTTGCAGAAATTGATCCAGAATGACACTTTCCACAGAAAAAATTATATTGGGAAGGACATTGAAAAGCTGAGCTTGCTTAATGTTTCAATGAAATACACGTTTTCCCTAGGTTCTTTATCTTTTGGCACCATGCTTCGTAATGAATAATTTAACACGAAAAGGAGCTGATAATTCCTTTTTTAATTCATTATGCTGGTTAAGCACAATGACTTGGACAGCTGGCATTCGTTTTCCAAAGGAAAAAATTTCTTGTGCATTCTTGCTTTGATAGATGAAGAGGAAAAAGAAGAAATGAGGCAATTGTATGAGGAACTTCACAGCAAGGTAGAAGTGAGTGACCTAGCTTGATCAAAGGAGTGTGAGTTGTGTGGATGTGCTGAGCTGAGTTCCACGTTGATGTTGAGATGCTGTTTGTGTCCATGCCAGAACATCTTTCTGGACTCTGTTTCACCTACTTGGTGATTCCTCTGAATGGCTGAGGTTGGCAGCAGCCCCTGGAGAACCTCCAGGGTTTCCAGTACTGAATTTCAAATATTAAATTTTGTTTTTGGAGAATGACAGTGGCGTTTGAAGAGCTTTGCGTGCAAGTGGAGAACGACAGACTGGAAATGAGTTTCAAATGTGAGAATTCTATTTGTTGTGTTTGTGCTCCTGGCTCAACAGTTTTGTACTTCATAACTTCAGTTACACGTGCAGTGCCAGGGCAGACAGATGTGGAATGCTGGAATGGTGAGCAGGCCACACTGAGACACTGGGACCCTCTTTTATTCATTTTTATTCATTTTTTTTCATTTTTATTCATTTTTTTTTATTTTTATCCATTTAATACCCTGCCTGTATTCACTGCCTGGCCCCTCCTGTTGCTGTTCCACTCAGCCAAATTTGGAACCTTGTTTTTCAAACAGTCACTCAAAGTTGTCTGTGAAGTGCAGTCAAGAGATCAATACTTATTTCATGTAATTATTTTATTTAAAAATTTAGAGGGTTTTTTGACACAGTGGTCTAAATGCAGAGAATTTAATGCAGGCTATTTTTTTTATTTGTGATGGTTGGTACTGGTCTGTAAAAAGTCAGTTTTTGCCCCGTCCAGCTTCCATAATTCTGCCTCTAAGAAATACATATTTCTGTAAGTATGTATTTGTTTACTTTTATGCCTAGTGTTCTGAAGCTGTACGAGTTAAATTTGTTCTGTGTTGCAGGCAGATACATCACCTGCTTATTGAAAGGTCAGTGTTTTGAAAGTGCTTGTGGTAAGACTGTCCTATTGTCCTTGAAGTTTCAAATGCAGTGCTTTGTACTTACTTTGGGCTTTTAAAATTACCATTTTCTCTGATGAAAGAAATGTGAAGACGAGTCCAAGCTGCTTACCTTGGAGCTCCAAAATAAATCTGCTGAACTGGGTAAGGCTTGTAAAAAGGCAAAAAAAAATGAGCTAGGCAGTCATAAAAATACTTTCTGCTGGCCCTAGATCTCATCTGACAGATGAGAAATGTAATTGCATGTCTTTGTCTACATTGGGGGCATCTACACAGAGGTGTTCAAAAGTGAATTGCTAATGCTCGTCTAGAATGAGGCAAAGTGTTTGATAATAAGGGAATGAATGTTTAAAAAGGTGTAATAAAAGGAGGAGAAAAGGCAATGTAGATTTTTTTGGCAAAATTTATACCTAGTCATGAGTAAGATGTGTTTCTTTGACTTTGAGTCCAAGTTCAAAGTGACAGTGTTTAAGTTGTGAAACTGCTGTTTATGAAGTAAAGAAGAACTAGTGTTAAAGAGGTATGATATCACAATTGCAAAAAAATGGAAAGAACTGTTCTTTAACCACAACAAGAGGGATGCTTTTTCCAGGTATCACCGACAACCCAAGCTGCAAATCTGACCCAGCATCAGCAAGCGCAGAGAAGACCTGAATCAGGTGAGACCAAGTTGAATTTCAAAACAGAACTGAGCAATAATAAACGGAAAAGACTCAAATAATTAAAAAATTCTGGAAAAAGAGCTTTCTCCGTTTAACTTTTCTGCTTATGTTCCTACTTTTTTTTTTTTTTTCCCAGCCGAAAAGAGAATGGGCTTCCAAATGACTGTTTTACAAATGTAAAAA
>WQNJ02000283.1:42500-58091 GCA_016584745.2 Phylloscopus trochilus trochilus | reverse complement strand
ATTCCACGCAAATTCCCAAATTCTTCCCAAATTTCCCCCAAATCCACTCCAGATCCCAGAGCCCAAAACCCCAAAATTTCCCCAAATTCCCCCAAAATTCCCGAATTTTCCCAGCCCAGATTCCCAAAGGAAAACTCACCCAGGTTCCGGGAATTCTGCCCCAGGGTTGGGCTTTTGGGGATTTTGGGGATTTTGGGGTTTTTGGGGTTGGGGTTTTTGGGATTTTTCGGGTTTGGGAATTTGGGGTTTGGTGTTTTGAGGATTTGGGAATTTGGGGTTTGGGGTTTTGAGGATTTGTGTTTTGGGGGTTTGAGGTTTGGGATTTTTCGGGTTTGGGGTTTGAGGATTTGGGGTTTTTTGGATTTTTGGGATTCAGGGTTTTGGGGATTTTTGGGATTCGGGGTTTTTGGGATTTTTGGTATTTGAGGTTTGGGGGTTTTGGGTTTAGGGGTTTGGGATCTGAGATGGATTTGGGGAAAATTTGGGAAGAGTTTGGGAGATGGGAATGGTTTTAGTGATGGATTTGGGGTTTGGAATTTGGGATTTGGGATTTGGGGTTTGCGGTTTTTGGGATTTGGGGTTTAGGATTTGGGGTTTGGGATTTGGAATGATTCGGGATGGGAATTTAGAATTTGGGATTCAGGATTTGGGGTCGGAGATTCAGGGTTTGAGCTTTGGGATGATTTGGGGTCGGGATGGGATCTGGAATCCGGGATTTGGGATCTGGGATCCGGAATTTGGGATTTGGGATGATTTGGGGTCGGGATGGGATCTGGAACTCAGGATTTGGGATTGGAGATTCAGGATTTGGGATCGGGATCAGATCCAGAATTTGGGATTTGGGATCAGGGATTTGGGATTCAGGATTTGGGGTGATTCGGGATCGGGATGGGATCTGGAACTCAGGATTTGGGATCGGGGATTCAGGATTCAGGATTTGGGATCCAGAATTCGGGGTTTGGGATCGGGATGGGATCCGGAATTCGGTATTTGGGATCTGGGACACGGGATTTGGGATTGGAGACTCAGGATTCAGGATGATTTGGGGTTGGGATGGGACCTGGAACTCGGGATTTGGGATCTGGGATCCGGGATTCAGGATTTGGGATCAGATTGGGATCCTGAATTCGGGATTTGGGGTGATTCAGGATCAGGATGGGATCCAGAACTCAGGATTTGGGATCTGGGATCCAGAATTCAGGATTTGGGGTCCAGAATTCGGGATTTGGGGTCTGGAATTCGGGATTTGGGGTCCAGAATTTGGGATTTGGGGTCCGGAATTCGGGATTTGGGGTGATTCGGGCTGGGATCCCTTTCCGGCCGCCGCCGCCGCTCCGAAGGCTCGGGAAGGACGTTCGGGATTTCAGAGGCCACCGGGGATTCCCAAAATCCCCAAATCCCCAAAAATCCCCAAATCCCTTTAATCCCGGCCCGGGGTGGGGGCGGGGCCGGCGCCAGCTGCTGCTGCAGCTGCTGCTGCTGAGGGACCGAGCCGGGCGGCCCCAAAATCCCCAAATTCCGCCCCAAAATCCCCAAATTCCGCCCCAAAATCCCCAAATTCGGCCCCAAAACCCCCGGGATCCGGCCCCGTTCTGGGGTTTTCCTCGGGGAGATCCCTGCCCCACAAAGAACCCAAAATTCCTGCAGGGAATTCCTGAAGTTCCACCAAAAAAACTCAAAATCCCACAAAAAAACCCTCAAAGTTACACAAAAAATCCTGAAATTCCCCCCCAAAAAAACCAAAATCCCACAAAAAATCCCAAAATCCCACAAAAAACCCCCAAAATCCAAGAAAAAAACCCAAAATCCCACCAAAAAAAGCCCAAATTTCACCAAAAAATCCCAAAATCCCACAAAAGAAACCCCCAAATCCCTGGATTTTCCCTGGGATGTCCCCATTTCCCAAATAACCCCAAAATCCCATTTAAAAAATCCCCAAAAATCTGTTTAAATTCACCAAAAACCACAAAATCCCATTTAAAAAACCCCAAATCCACTCAAATCCACAAAAAAACCCAAAATCCTAAAACCCCTCAAAAATCCACACCCAACCCCCAAATCCCAGCAGAAAAAAACCCAAAATTCGGCCCCAAAATCCCCAAATTCAGCCCCAAAACCCCCGGGATCCGGCCCCGTTCTGGGGTTTTCCTCGGGGAGATCCCTGCCCCGCAAAGAACCCCGAAATTCCTGCAGGGAATTCCTGAAGTTCCACCCAAAAAAACCCCAAATCCCACAAAAAAATCCTCAAAGTTACACAAAAATTCTGAAATTCCACAAAAAAAAACCCCAAAATCCCATAAAACCAGAAAATCCCACCAAACCACCCCAAAATCCCACAAAAAATCCTGAAATTCCACCAAGAAAAACCCCAAAATTTCACCAAAAAATCCTGAAATCCCACAAAAGAAACCCGAAAATCCCTGGGTTTTCCCTGGGGATGTTCCCATTTCCCAAAATCACCACGAAATCCCACAAAAAAATTCCAAAAATCTGCTGAAATTCACCCCAAAAAATCCCCCAAAATCCCTGCAAAGAATCCTGAAATTCCCCCAAGTAACCCCAAAATTTCACAAAAAAAATCCACAAAATTACACAAAAATCATGAATTTCCATCCAAAAAACAAAATTCCAGAAAAAATATCCCAAAATTAAAAAAACCCACCAAAAATCCCCAAAAATGTGCTAAAATCCCATTAAAAAAAAAAAAAAAAAAAAATCCACCAAAAACACCCCAAAAAATTCACCAAAAACACCTCAAAATCCCACAAAAAAAAATCCCCAAATCCCACAAACAACCCCAAAATTCTACAAAAAACCCCAAATCCCTGGATTTTCCCTGGGATGTTTCCCTTTCCTAAAAAAACCCAAATCCCACAAAAACAAAACAAAACAAAACAACAAAAAAACCCAAACAAACAAAAACACAAATCCCACAAAAAAAAACCCAAATCCCACAAAAAAAGCACCAATGCCTCAAAAAACCCCAATCCCACAAGCAAAAACCCCATATCTCACAAAATAAAACCCAAATCCGACCAAAAAAACCCCAAACCCCACAAAAAAAACCCCAAATCTGACCAAAAAAACCCGAAATCCCACAGAATTCCCCAAAATCCCTCAAAAAAACCAAAATCCCTCAAAAAACCAAAAATCCCACAGAAGACCCAAAATTCCGCAAAAAAACCCAAACAAATCCCACAAAAAAACCCCAAATCCCACAAAAACCCCAAAATTCCACCAAAAAATCCTGAAATCCCACAAAAGAAACCCCCAAATCCCTGGGTTTTCCCTGGGGATGTTCCCGTTTCCAAAAAAACCCCAAAATCACATCAAAAAAATCCCAAAAAAGTCACCAAAACCCCTCAATATCCCACAAAAAAAAAAAAAAAACACAAACCCTGAAGCCGCACAAAAAACCCCAAAATCCTACCAAAAAAAACCAAAATCCCACAAAAAAAAAAAACAATCCCACCAGAAAAACCCAAAATCCCATCAAAAAAAACCCCAAAATCCCACCAAAAAAAACCCCAAAATCCCACAAAAAAACCCAAAATCCCACAGAAACCCCAAATCCCTGGATTCTCCCTGGGGATGTTCTCATTTCCCAAAATCACCACAAAATCACATAAAAAAAATCCAAAAATCTGCTAAAATTCACCCAAAAAAATGCCCCAAAATCCCCGCAAAAAATCCTGAAATTCCACCGAGAAACCCCAAAATTCCAGAAAAAAAAATCCCAAAATCCCCCCCCAAAAAAAAAACCAAAAATCCCCCAAAATGTGCTAAAATCCCATTTAATTAAAAACCAAAATCCACCAAAAAAGCCCCAAAAAATTCACCAAAAACACCTCAAAATCCCACAAAAAACCCAAAATCCCACAGAAGACCCCAAAATCACGCAAAAAAACCCCACCAAATCCCACAAAAGCCGACAAAACCCCATTTAAAAAACCCCCAAATCCCATTAAAACCTCCAAGTCCCACCAAAAAAACCCAAAATCCCACCAAAAAAACCCCAAATCCCACAGAAGACCCCAAAATCCCTCAAAACACCCCAAAATCCACAAAAAAAAAAAAAAAAAAAAGGGGTTCCTGACCCCAAACTGATCCCAAACTGATCCCATAAAATAAATTTGGGATTCTCGGTTCCCAAACCCATCCCATAAGATAAATTTGGGCGTTCTTGACCCCAAACCAATCCCATCCCATAAATTTGGGGTTTCCAGGTCCCAAACTGATCCCAAACTGATCCCGTAAAACAAATTTGGGATTTCTGGATCCCAAACTGATCCCATCCCATAAATTTGGAATTGTCGGTTCCCAAACCGATCCCATAAAATAAATTTGGGATTTGCGGATCCCAAACCCATCCCATCCCATAAATTTGGGGTTTTCTGACCTCGATCCAATCCCATAAAATAAATTTGGGATTCTCAGATCCCAAACCGATCCCACCCCATAAATTTGGGATTCCCAATCTGCTCCAACCCCAGAAATTTGGGATTCTCAGATCCCAAACCCATCCCACCCCATAAATCTGGGATTCCCGACCATTCCCACCCCAGAAATTCAGGATTTGGGGATTCCCGGACCCTGAACCCATCCCACCCCATAAATCTGGGATTCCCGATCCGCTCCTATCCCATAAATTTGGGGTTTTCCGACCCCCAAGCGATCCCATAAAATGAATTTGGCATTCCCAGATCCCAAACCCATCCCATAAAATAGACTTGGGATTCCTGGATCCCAAACCGATCCCATAAAACAAATTTGGGGTTCTCGGGCCTCCATCTGCTCCCACCCCATAAATCTGGGATTCCCGATCATTCCCACCCCAGAAATTCGGGATTCCCTGATCCCAAACCCATCCCATAAATTAAATTTGGGGTTCCTGATCTGCTCCAACCCCAGAAATTTGGGATTCCTGGATCCCAAACCGATCCCACCCCATAAATCTGGGATTCCCGATCATTCCCGCCCCAGAAATTTGGGATTTGGGGATTCCCAGTCCGCTCCCACTCCACAGAATTTGGGATTCCCGGACCCCGAACGCATCCCACCCCATAAATCTGGGATTCCCAATCCGCTCCCATCCCATTGATTTGGGGTTTCCTGACCCCAAACTGATCCCATCAAACACATTTGGGATTCTCGGATCCCAAACTGATTCCAAAAAATAAATTTGGGGTTCTCGGGCCTCCATCCGCTCCCACCCCATAAATCCGGGATTCCCAGACCCCTAACCAATCCCATCCCATAAATCTGGGATTCCCGATCATTCCTGCCCCAGAAATTCGGGATTCCCTGATCCCAAACCGATCCCATAAATTAAATTTGGGGTTCCTGATCTGCTCCAACCCCAGAAATTTGGGATTCTCAGATCCCAAACCCATCCCACCCCATAAATCTGGGATTCCCGATCATTCCCACCCCAGAAATTCGGGATTTGGGGATTCCCAGTCCGCTCCCACCCCACAGAATTTGGGATTCCTGGACCCCATCCTGGATCCCAAACTGATCCTATCCCAGAGATTTGAGATTCCCGATCATTCCCACCCTGTAAATTTGGGATTCCCTGGTCCCAAACCGATCCCATAAAATAAATTTGGGATTCCCGGATCCCAAACCGATCCCATAAAATAAATCTCGGGCCTCCATCCATCCCCACCCCATAAATCTGGGATTCCCGATCATTCCCACCCCAGAAATTCGGGATTCCCTGATCCCAAACCGATCCCATAAATTAAATTTGGGGTTCCTGATCTGCTCCAACCCGGAAATTTGGGATTCCTGGATCCCAAACCGATCCCACCCCATAAATCTGGGATTCCCGATCATTCCCGCCCCAGAAATTTGGGATTTGGGGATTCCTGGACCCCGATCCGCTCCCACCCCACAGAATTTGGGATTCCCAGACCCCGAACACATCCCACCCCATAAATCTGGGATTCCCAATCCGCTCCCATCCCATCGATTTGGGGTTTCCTGACCCCAAACTGATCCCATCAAACACATTTGGGATTCTTGGATCCCAAACTGATCCCAAAAAATAAATTTGGGGTTTTTCTGACCTCAGTCCGATCCCACGAAATGAATTTGGGATTCCTGGATCCCAAACCGATCCCATAAAATAAATTTGGGATTCCTGGATCCCAAATGATCCCATAAGATAAATTTGGGGTTTTCTGACCTCGATCGGATCCCATAAAATGAATTTGGGATTCCTGGATTCCGATCCGCTCCCACCCCCTACATTTGGCATTCCTGGATCCCAAACCCATCCCAAAAATTTGGGATTCCCAGATCCCAAACCCATCCCATAAAATAAATTTGGGATTCCTGGATCCCAAACCCATCCCAAAAATTTGGGATTCCCGGATCCCAAACTGATCCCATAAAATAAATTTGGGATTCTCGGGCCTCCATCCGCTCCCACCCCATAAATCTGGGATTCCCGATCATTCCCACCCCAGAAATTCGGGATTTGGGGATTCCCAGTCCACTCCCACCCCACAGAATTTGGGATTCCTGATGCACTCCCACCCCACAAATCCGGGATTCCAAATCATTCCCACCCCACAAATCCGGGATTCCAGAATTCCCAACCATTCCCACCCCGTAGATTTGGGATTCCTGACCCTTCCCATCCCATAAATCTGGGATTTTGGGATTCCCGACCATTCCCACCCCACAGATCCGGGATTTCGGGATTCCCAGTGCACTCCCACCCTATAGATTTGGGATTCCCGACCATTCCCACCCTACAAATCCAGGATTTTGGGATTCCTGACCCTTCCCACCCCACAGAATTTGGGATTCCCGGTCATTCCCACCCCACAAATCCGGGATTCCAGAATTTCCAACCATTCCCACCCCATAGATTTGGGATTCCTGACCCTTCCCACCCCACAGAATTTGGGATTCCTGTTCATTCCCACCCCACAGATCCGGGATTTCTGACCCTTCCCATCCCATAAATCTGGGATTTGGGGATTCCTGGTCATTCCCACCCCACAAATCCGGGATTCCCGACCATTCCCACCCCACAAATCCGGGATTTTGGGATTCCTGATCATTCCCACCCCACAAATCCGGGATTCCTGACCCTTTCCACCTCACAGATCCGGGATTTTGGGATTCCACATCATTCCCACCCCACAAATCCAGGATTCCCAACCCTTCCCACCCCACCGATCCGGGATTTCGGGATTCCCGACCATTCCCATCCCATCGATTTGGGATTCCCAATGCACTCCCACCCCACAAATCCAGAATTCCCGGTCATTCCCACCCCACAGATCTGGGATTTCTGACCCTTCCCATCCCATAAATCTGGGATTTGGGGATTCCCGACCCTTCCCACCCCACAGATCCGGGATTTCACGATTCCTGACCATTCCCATCCTACAACTCCGGGATTTTGGGATTCCTGGTCATTCCCACGCCACAAATCCGGGATTTTGGGATTCCTGGTCATTCCCACGCCACAAATCCGGGATTCCTGACCCTTCCCACCCCACAGATCCGGGATTTCGGGATTCCCGACCATTCCCATCCCACAACTCCAGGATTTGGGGATTCCCAGTCATTCCCACCCCACAAATCCGGGATTTCTGACCATTCCCCTCCTACAACTCTGGGATTTTGGGATTCCCGACCATTCTCACCCCACAAATCCGGGATTCCCAGTCATTCCCACCCCACCGATCCGGGATTTCGGGATTCCCGATGCACTCCCACCCCATTGATCCGGGATTCCCGGTCATTCCCACCCCACCGATCCGGGATTTTGGGCATTCCCGACCCTCCCCGCCCCACCGATCCGGGATTTCGGGGGGATCCGGGAATGCTCTCCCGGGGATGCTCCGGCGGGGCCGGGGCGGGGCCGCGGGGCCGCAATTCCCGGGGCCCCGGGGGCCGCTGGATCCCGGCATTCCCGGCATTCCCGGTTTTCCCGGCCCGGGGGGGATCCCCGGGGGGGGGGGCAGCGGCGGAATTCCCGGTTTTCCAGCGGCACTGACCGTACATGGCGGGAGCGCGGCGGAGCCGGCGGGGGCGGCCCCGGGAAGGGAACGGGAAGGGAACGGGAACGGGAACGGGAACGGCCCCGCCCCAGGCCCCGCCCGGGAACCGGGAATCCAACCGGGAGAGAGAGAGCGGGATAAACAAACAATAAACCGGGATAAACAATAAACCGGGAATCCAACCGGGAGAGAGAGAGCGGGATAAACAAATAAACCGGGAACCGGGAATCCAACCGGGAGAGAGAGAGCGGGATAAACAAACAATAAACCGGAATAGACAGAGACCGGGATAGACAGAGACCGGGAAACCGGAATCCAACCGGGAGAGAGAGAGCGGGATAAACAAAAATAAACCGGGAACCGGGAATCCAACCGGGAGAGAGAGAGCGGGATAAACAAAAATAAACCGGGATAAACAATAAACCGGGATAGACAGAGACCGGGAAACCGGAATCCAACCGGGAGAGAGAGAGCGGGATAAACAAATAAACCGGGATAGACAGAGACCGGGATAGACAGAGACCGGGAACCGGGAATCCAACCGGGAGAGAGAGAGCGGGATAAACAAAAATAAACCGGGATAAACAATAAACCGGGATAGACAGAGACCGGGAACCGGGAATCCAACCGGGAGAGAGCGGGATAAACAAAAATATAAACCGGGATAGACAGAGACCGGGAATCCAACCGGGAGAGAGCGGGATAAACAAAAATATAAACCGGGATAGACAGAGACCGGGAATCCAACCGGGAGAGAGCGGGATAAACAAAAATATAAACCGGGATAGACAGAGACCGGGAATCCAACCGGGAGAGAGCGGGATAAACAAAAATAAACCGGGAACCGGGAATCCGACCGGGAGAGAGCGGGATAAACAAAAATAAACCGGGATAAAAAATAAACCGGGATAGACAGAGACCGGGAACCGGGAACCGGGAGAGAGAGGGAGCGGAGTAAATAATAATAAACCAGGATAAAAAATAATGAACCGGGATAAACAATAATAAACCAGGATAGACAGAGACCGGGAACCGGGAGAGAGAGAGAGGGATAAACAAAAATAAACCGGGATAAACAATAATAAACCGGGATAGACAGAGACCGGGAACCGGGAATCCAACCGGGAGAGAGCGGGATAAACAAAAATAAACCGGGATAAACAATAAACCGGGATAAAAAATAAACCGGGATAAAAAATAAACTGGGATAGACAGAGACCAGGATAAACAACCAGGAATCCAGCCGGGAGACAGCAGGATAAAAAAAATGAACCGGGATAACAACCGGGAATCCAGCCGGGAACAGGGGAGAGAGCGGGATAAAAAATAATAAACCAGGATAAAAAATAAACCGGGATAAACAGAGACCGGGATAAAAAACCAGGAACCGAGCTGGGAGAGAGCAGGATAAAAAATAAACCAGGATAAAAAATAAACCGGGATAGACAGAGACCAGGAACCGGGAACGGGGAGAGAGAGAGAAAGCGGGATAAACAAAAATAAACTGGGATAAAAAATAAACCGGGATAGACAGAGACCGGGAACCCAGCCGGGAATGGGGGAGAGAGCGGGATAAAAAATAATAAACCGGGATAAAAAAGAAACCGGGATAAAAAATAAACCGGGATAAAAAATAAACCGGGATAAAAAATAAACTGGGATAAAAAATAAACCGGGATAAAAAATAAACTGGGATAAACAAACCGGGAACAGAGCCGGGAGAGAGCGGGATAAAAAATAAACCAGGATAAACAGAGACCGGGAACCCGGTGGGGAGAGACCGGGATAAAAAATAAACTGGGATAAAAAATCGGGATAACAAACCGGGATAAACAAACTGGGAATGGATGGGGGAGAGGGAGAGACCGGGATAAAAAATAAACCGGGATAAGGAAACCGGGATAACAACCGGGAACCGAACGGGGAGAAGGAGAGAGCGGGATAAACACAGACCGGGATAAAAAAATGGGATAAACACCAGGAATGGGATTGGGATCGCTGGGATTGGGATTGGGATCGTTGGGAATGGGATTGTTGGGAATGGGATTGGGATCACTGGGAATGGGATTGGGATCGCTGGGATTGGGATTGGGATCGTTGGGAATGGGATTGGGATCACTGGGATTGGGATTGGGATAACTGGGATTGGGATCGCTGGGATTGGGATTGGGATCACTGGGATTGGGATTGGGATCACTGGGATTGGGATCGCTGGGAATGGGATTGGGATCACTGGGAATGGGATTGGGATCGTTGGGAATGGGATTGGGATCACTGGGATTGGGATTGGGATCACTGGGAATGGGATCATTGGGAATGGGATTGGGATCACTGGGAATGGGATTGGGATCATTGGGAATGGGATTGGGATCGCTGGGAATGGGATTGGGATCGCTGGGAATGGGATTGGGATCGTTGGGAATGGGATTGGGATCACTGGGATTGGGATCGCTGGGATTGGGATCACTGGGAATGGGATCATTGGGAATGGGATTGGGATCACTGGGAATGGGATTGGGATCACTGGGATTGGGATCGCTGGGATTGGGATCATCGGGAATGGGATTGGGATCGCTGGGATTGGGATTGTTGGGAATGGGATTGGGATCGTTGGGATTGGGATCGCTGAGATTGGGATTGGGATCGTTTGGGAATGGGATTGGGATCATCGGGAATGGGATTGGAATCATTGGGAATGGGATTGGGATCGTTGGGAAAGGGATTGGGATCACTGGGATTGGGATTGGGATCATTGGGATTGGGATTGGGATCATTGGGAATGGGATTGGGATCACTGGGATTGGGATTGGGATCACTGGGAATGGGATCATTGGGATTGGGATTGGGATCACTGGGATTGGGATCGCTGGGATTGGGATCATTGGGATTGGGATTGGGATCACTGGGATTGGGATCGCTGGGATTGGGATCGCTGGGAATGGGATTGGGATCGCTGGGAATGGGATTGGGATCGCTGGGATTGGGATTGGGATCACTGGGAATGGGATCATTGGGAATGGGATTGGGATCGCTGGGATTGGGATTGAGATCACTGGGATTGGGATTGGGATCGCTGGGATTGGGATTGGGATCGCTGGGAATGGGATTGGGATCATCGGGAACGGGAACCTCCTTTGGCTCCTGGGAAAACCGGGAAGGAGCGACCGGAATTCCGAAGGGAAACTGAGGCCGTTTCCTCTTTTGGGATCGGGGGATCTGGGAGCTCGTCCTGTGGGATCGGCCCCTCCCCCCGCCGGGAACCCCAAACTCTCGGGATTTGGGATTTGGGGGAATTTTGTGGGATTTGGGGGGAATTTTGTGGGATTTGGGATTTTTTTGTGGGATTTGGGGGGAATTTTGTGGGATTTGGGGTTTTTTGTGGGATTTGGAGGGAATTTTCTGGGATTTGGGGTTTTTTTGTGGGATTGGGGGGAATTTTGTGGGATTTGGGGTTTTTTTTGTGGGATTTGGGGGAATTTTGTGGGATTTGGGGGAATTTTGTGGGATTTGGGGGGAATTCTGTGGAATTTGGGGTTTTTTTGTGGGATTTAGGGAATTTTGTGGGGATTGGGGGAATTTCATGGGATTTGGGGGGAATTTTGTGGGATTGGGGGGAATTTTGTGGGATTTGGGGGAATTTTGTGGGATTTGGGGGGAATTTTGTGGGATTTGGGGGGAATTCTGTGGGATTTGGAGGTTTTTTTGTGGGATTTGGGGGGAATTTTGTGGCATTTGGGGGGAATTTTGTGGGATTTGGGGGGAATTTTGTGGGATTTGGGTTTTTTTGTGGGATTGGGGGGAATTTTGTGGGATTTGGGTGGAATTTTATGGGATTTGGGGTTTTTGGGGGGGATTTGGGCGGAATTTTGTGGGATTTGGGGGGAATTCTGTGGGATTTGGAGGTTTTTTGTGGGATTTGGGGGGAATTTTGTGGGATTTGGGGGTTTTTTTGTGGGATTTGGGCGGAATTTTATGGAATTTGGGGTTTTTTGGGGGGGGATTTGGAGTTTTTTTGTGGGATTTGGGGGAATTCTGTGGGATTTGGGGTTTTTTTTCTCCTTTCCGCCCATTTTTTTTCGTTTTCCTTCATTTTTCCCTCCGTATTTGTTGGGATCTGATTGATTTGGGATTCCCGGATCCCAAACCCATCCCATAAAATAAATTTGGGATTCCCTGTGCACTGAGATCCCAACATTCCCAACATTCCCAACATTCCCAACATTCCCCGAAATTCCCAACCCCCACAGGGAATCCAATCCTTCGGGAAACGACGATTCCAGCCGGGAATTATTTCCAAATATCCCTGAAAAGCCCCGGGAGATGATCCCGAGCCCAGATTTCCAAGAATTCTGGGAATTCCGGGAAAAAGTCTCTCTGGAGGCTCCTTTTTTTCCCGGTTTTCCCTCGGCCATTCCTGGGATTTCCATTCCCGGCTCCGATTCTCCTCCGAATCCTTGGAATGAGGAGCTGGTATTCCCAGAATTCCCAGGATTGGGGGGAATTTGGGGATTTTGGGGAAATTTAAAGGAAATTTGGGGGAAATTGGGGAACTTGGGGGAAAACTGAGAGAATTTGGGGGGGAATTTGGGGGAATTTGGGGAACATTTCAGAGAAACTTGGGGAATGTTTGGGGAAATTTTGGGAAATTTGGGGGAAATTGGGTGGAATTTTGGGAAATTTCAGGAAATTAGGGGAAATTTTGGGGGAATTTCGGGGAAAATTGGGGGAATTTTGGGAAATATGAGAGAATTTGGGGGGGAATTTTGGGAACTTGGGGGAATTTTGTGGGAAAATTTCCAGTGATTCCAGGATTCCATCAATCCCCGATTCCGGAATTCCGGGATTCCAGGGTTCCCCAACTCCGGAATTCCAGGATTCCATCCATCTGTGATTCTAGGATTCCCTGATTCCGAAATCCCGGGATTCCAGGATTCTCCAATCCCAGAATTCCGGGATTCCGGGGTTCTGCGATTCTGGAATTCCAGGATTCCATCAATCCCTGATTCCGGAATTCCAGGGTTCCAGGATTCCATCAGTCTGTGATTCCAAGATTCCCCGATTCCGGAATTCCGGGATTCCAGGATTCCCCGATTCCAGACAGGATTCCATCAATCCTTGATTCCGGAATTTTTGGGATTCCAGGGTTCCAGGATTCTGGAATTCCAGGGTTCCCCAATTGTGTGATTCCGGGATTCCCCGATTCTGGAATTCCAGGATATCAGGGTTCTCTGATTTATGGAATTCCAGGATTCCAGGATTCCATGAGTCTGTTATTCCATAGCCCCCCAATTCCAGAATTCCAGAATTCCAGGGTTCCGTGATTCCAGAATTCCAGGATTGCATCAATCCCAGATCCTAGAATTCCAGGATCCCATCAGTCTGTGATTCCAAGGCTCACCAATTATGGAATTCCAGGATTCCAGGGTTCCCCGATTCCAGAATTCCGGGATTCCGGGGTTCCCTGATTCTGGAATTCCAGGATTCCAGGGTTCTCCAGTTTCAGGATTCCAGGGTTCCCCGATTCTGGAATTCTGGGATTCCAGGGTTCCCCAATTCCGGAATTCCAGGGTTCCATCAGTCTGTGATTCCAGGGCCCCTCAGTTCCAGAATTCCGGGATTCCAGGGCCCCCTGATTCTGGCATTCCAGGATTCCAGGATTCCCCAATTCCAGAATTCCAGGATTCCCTGATTCTGGAATTCCAGGGTTCCCCGATCCCGGAATTCCGGGATTCCGGGGTTCGGTGCCTCGAGCCGGGATTCTCCCGGGATCCAGGGAACGAATCCGGACCTTGGGGACACGGGAGGGGCCTGGGGGGGGGACAGGGACAGGGAACAGCGGGATAACAACGGGATAACCGCGGGATAACCACGGGATAACACCGGGATAACCACGGGATAACCACGGGATAACCACGGGATAACCACGGGATAACCGCGGGATAACAACGGGATAACCACGGGATAACCACGGGATAACCACGGGATAACCGCGGGATAACCGCGGGATAACCACGGGATAACCACGGGATAACCACGGGATAACCACGGGATAACCACGGGATAACCACGGGATAACCGCGGGATAACAACGGGATAACCACGGGATAACCACGGGATAACCGCGGGATAACCGCGGGATAACCACGGGATAACCACGGGATAACCACGGGATAACCGCGGGATAACAACGGGATAACGGGAACAACGGGAACAATGGGATACAGGGAACAACGGGATAATGGGATTCATTTTGGGATTCGTTCTGGGATTCTGGGATTCATTCCAAGATTTTGGGAATCGTTCTGAGAATTTGGGATTCCTGCAGGATTCTGGGATTCATTTTGGAATTCTGGGATTTGTTCTGGGAATTTGGGATTCCTGCAGGATTCTGGGATTCGTTTTAGGATTCAGGGGTTCGTTTTGGGATTTTGGGATTCATTTGGGATCCTTGCTGGGATTCCTTCGGGATTCTGGAATTCATTTGGGATTCTCGTATTTGTTCTGGGAATCTGGGATTCATTCGGGATTCCGGGATCCGTGCTGGGAATCCTTTGGGATTCTGGGATTCATTCCAGGATTCGTTCTGGGATTCTGGGATTCATTCCAAGATTTTGGGATTCGTTCTGGGAATTTGGGATTCCTTCAGGATTCAGGGATTCCTTTGGGATTCTGGGATTCATTTGGGATTCTGGGATTCGTTCTGGGATTTTGGGATTCCTGTGGGATTCTGGGATCTGTGCTGGGAATCCTTTGGGATTCTGGGATTCATTCCAAGATTTTGAGATTCGTTCTGGGAATTTGGGATTCCTTCAGGATTCCAGGATTCCTTCTAGGATTTTGGGAATCCTTTGGGATTCTGGGATTCATTTTGGGATTCGTTCTGGGACTCTGGGATTCATTCCAAGATTTTTGGGATTCTTTCCGGGATTCCTTCTGGGAAGCTGGGGTTCATTTTGGGATTCTGGGATTAATTTGGAATTCTGGAGCTCATTTGGGATTCTGGGATCGATTCTGGGATCAATTCTGGGATTTGTTCTGGGATTCAGGGAACCCTTTGAGATTCTGGGATTCATTGTGGGATTTTGGGATTCCTGTGGGATTCCGGGATCCGTGCTGGGAATCCTTTGGGGTTCTGGGATTCATTCCAGGATTCCTTCTGGGATTCTGGGATTCATTCCAAGATTCTGGGATTCATTCCAAGATTTTGGGATTCCTTCAGGATTCAGGGATTCATTTGGGATTCTGGGATTCATTCCAGGATTCCTTTGGGATTCTGGGATTCATTCCAGGATTCCTTTGGGATTCTGGGATTAATTTGGGAATTCTGGGATTCGTTCTGGGATTTTGGGATTCCTGTGGGATTCCAGGATTCATGCTGGGATTCCTTTGGGATTCTGGGATTCATTCCAAGATTTTGGGATTCGTTCTGGGAATTTGGGATTCCTTCAGGATTCGAGGATTCCTTTGGGATTCCAGGATTCCTTTGTGATTCTGGGATTCATTTGGGATTCTGGGATTTAGGGATTCCTTCTGGGATTCTGGGAATCCTTCGGAATTCTGGGATTCA
>WQNJ02000283.1:0-37500 GCA_016584745.2 Phylloscopus trochilus trochilus | reverse complement strand
AGGTGGGCAAGGTGAGCCGCTGCTATTGGCTGCAGGGCGCTGAGGGGCAGGCGCAGCCACCAATCGGAAGCGCGGGAGGGCGGGCGCTTTGCGCTGAGTGGTGCGTCGGCAGCCAATCAGCAGCCGGTAGAGCCGTGTTGTTGTTCTTGAGTGGGCGGGGCTATAGCGGCGATTAGCAGGCGTGTGGGCGGTGCCTCGGTGGAAGGCGCGGTTCTGATTGGCTGGCGGGGAAGGGGGCGGAGCCTCGCGCTGTTAAAAGGAATAGGCGCCGATCCCAAATAAGGGAATCGTTGGGAATTGCCGGGAATTGTTGGAAATTGCCGGGAATCGTTGGGAATTGCCGGGAATCTTTGGGAATCGCCGGGAATTGTTGGGAATTGCCAGGAATTGCTGGGAATTGCCAGGAATTTTTGGGAATTGCGGCTCTGGAGGAATTCCCGGCGGAATTCCCGCCTTTTTCTCGGAATTCCCACCTTTTTTCCCGGCCAGAGCTGCATCATCAAGCGCTACTGCGAGAAGCGTTTCGTGTCCAAGTACCTGGCGACCATCGGGATCGACTACGGAGTCACCAAGTGAGAGCCGGGAATGGCACCGGGAATGCCGGGAATGGCACCGGGAACGCCGGGAATGGCACCGGGAACGCTGGGAGTGGCACTGGGAAAACCGGGAACGACACTGGGAACGCTGGGACTGGCACTGGGAATGGTGGGAATGGCACTGGGAATGGTGGGAGTGGCACCGGGAGTGGCACTGGGAACACCAGGAGTGGCACTGTGAATGGTGGGAATGGCACTGTGAATGGTGGGAATGGCACTGTGAATGGTGGGAATGGCTCTGGGAACACTGGGAATGGCACTGGGAACACTGGGAATGGCACTGGGAATGGTGGGAATGGCACCGGCAACACTGGGAATGGCACTGGGAATGGTGGGAATGGCACCGGGAATGGCACTGGGAACACCGGGAATGGCACTGGGAACACCGGGAATGGCACTGGCAATGGTGGGAATGGCACCGGCAACACTGGGAATGGCGGGACTGGCACTGGGAACACTGGGAATGGGAATGGCGGGAGTGGCACTTGGAACACTGGGAATGTGGGAATGATGGGAGTGGTGGGAGTGGCACTGGGAACAGTGGGAATGCTGGGAATGCTGGGAGTGGTGGGAATGATGGGAACAATGGGAATGGGATGGGAATGATGGGATTGGAAATGGGGCTGGGAATAATGGGATTGGGAATAATGGGAATGGGGGTGGGAAGGAAGGAATTGGGATTGGGAATGGGAATGGGCGAGGGAATAATGGGAATAATGGGAATTGGAATAATGGGAGCAATGGGAATGATGGGAACAATGGGAATAATAGGATTGGGAATGGGGACAGGGTGGGAATGGGAATAATGGGAGTGATGGGAATAATGGGAATGGGGGTAGGAGTGATGGGATTGGGAATGGGAGTGGGAATAATGGGCATAATAGGATTGGGAGTGGGAATAATGGGAATAATGGGAATAATGGCAATGGGACGGGAATGGGAAAGGAATAGGAATGGGATTGTTATGGGAATAATGGGAATAATGGGAATGGGAATAACGGGAATAGTGGGAATAATGAGAATGATAGGACTAATGGGAGTGATGGGAATGATGGGAATGATGGGAATGATGGGAGTGATGGGAATGGGATTTGGATTGGGGATATTGGGAAGGGGGATGGGAATGATGGGAAGAATGGGAATGGGATGGGATTAATGGGAATGGGGTGGGAATAATGGGGTTGGGAATGGGGAATGGGAATAGTGGGATTGGGAATGGGAATAGTGGGGATGGGGATGAGATTGGGAGAGGAAGGGGAATGGGATTGGGATTGATGGGAATGGGATGGGAATGGGAGAGGAGGAGGAATGGGAACAGTGGGAAGAATGGGAATGGGGTGAGAATGGGAATAATGGGAATGGGATGGGAATGGAGTCAGGAATGGGGTTGGGAGTGGAGATGGGAATGATGGCAATGGGATGGGAATGGGAGAGGGAGGGGAACGGGATTGGGATGGGAGTAATGGGAATCATGGGAAGAGAAATGGGAATAATGGGATTGGGAATGGGAATAGTGAGAGTGGGAGGGAATGGGAGTGGGGTAGGAATAACGAGAGCAATGGGAATAATGGGATCGGGAGTGGGAATGGGAATAATGGAATTGGGAGTGGGAATGGGGAATGGGAATAATGGGATTGGGAATAGGAATGGGATGGGAACGGGAACAGGGATGGGAATGATGGGAAGAATGGGAATGAGAAGAATGGGAATGGGAATGGAATGGGAATAATGGAATTGGGAGTGGAAATGGGAATAATGGGAATGGGAAGAATGGGAATGATGGCAATGGGATGGGAATGGGAGAGGAAGAGGAATGGGAGTTGGGATGGGAATGATGGGAATAATGAGAATGGGAATGATGGGAATAATGGGATTAATGGGAATGGGGTGGGAATAATGGAGTTGGGAATGGGGAATGGGGAATGGGAATAGTGGGACTGGGAATACGAATGGGATGGGAACGTGGACAGGGATGGGAATGATGGGAATAATGGAATTGGGAGTGGGAATGGGAAGAGTGGGAATGACGGCAATGGGATGGGAATGGGAGAGGAAGAGGAATGGGAATTGGGATGGGAATAATGGGAATAATGGGGACGGGAATGATGGGATTGGGCAGGGGAATGATGGGAATAATGGGAATGGGGTGGGAAGAATGGGGTTGGGAATGGGGATTGGGAATGGGGAATGGGAATAGTGGGATTGGGAATGGGAATGATGGGGATGGGATGGGATTGGGAGAGGAAGGGGATTTGGATTGATGGGAATGGTATGGGAGTGATGGGAATGGGATGGGAATGATGGGACTGGGAGAGGAAGGGGAATGGGAACAGTGGGAAGAATGGGAACGGGAGGAGAATGGAGTTGGGAATGGGAATAGTGGGGTTGGGAATGGGAATGATGGGAATAATGAGAATGGGATTGGGATTGATGGGAATGGGATGGGAATGGGAGAGGAAGGGGAATGGGAATAGTGGAAAGAATGGGAATGGGGTGAGAATGGAGTTGGGAATGGGAGTGGGATTGGGGATGGGAATGATGGGATTGAGAATAATGGGAATGATGGGAATAATGGGAATGGGATTGGGAACGATGGGATTGGGAACAATGGGATTTGGATTGGGAATAATGGGAATGGGGATGGGAATGGGAACAATGGGATTGGGAATAATGGGATTGGGGATGGGAATGGGAATAATGGGATTGGGAATAATAGGATGGGAATGGGAATAATGGGAATGGGGATGGAAATGGGAAAATGGGATTGGGATGGGAATAATGGGATTGGGAACAATGGGGTTGGGGATGGGAATAATGGGATTGGGATTGGGATGGGAATAATGGGATGGGAATAATGGGATTGGGAATAATGGGAATGGGGATGGGAATAATGGGATTGGGAAAAATGGGATTGGGAATAATGGGATTGGGAATAAAGGGGTTGGGGATGGGAGTAATGGGATTGGGAATAATGGGATTGGGATGGGAAGAATGGGGATGGGAAGAATGGGACTGGGAATGATGGGATGGGAATAATGGGATTGGGAATACTGGGATTGGGATTGGGATTGGGAGCCTGGCAGCAGCCGGTGGCTGCCGGCGCCGGGCGGGATCGGGATTTCCCGCAGGGAATGCCGGACGGGACGGGCGGGAACCGCCCCGAGCTCTCCCAGGGGCGCTCGGGACGGAATTTGGGAATAATCCCACCTGGAAGAGCAGCGTTCCCAAGGGAATCTGGGGATTTACCAATCCGTGGGGATGGGTGGCGGAGAGCGGGGAATTCCCGGAATTCCGGGAATTATTCCCGGTTTTTTTTCCCAGGGTGCAGATCCGGGATCGGGAGATCAAGGTGAACATCTTCGACATGGCCGGGCACCCCTTCTTCTACGAGGTCAGAATTCCCAAAATTCCCTCTCGGAAAATCGGGAATCCTTTCCTGGGGGGGTCGCTCGATTTTTCCTTTCGGCGCTCCCAGGGGTTCTCCGGGAATTCCTGCCCAAATTCCTGCCCAAATTCGATTTTTTGGGGGGAATTTTGGAGATTTTTATGGGAATTTTTGGGGGGGATTCGAAGTTTCCTTTGGGATTTGGGTGTTTCAGGGGTGGATTTGGAGGTTTTTTTGGGATTTGAGGCTCTTTTTTGGGGAGGATTTGGGTGTTTTTTGGGATGACTGGAATACCCCTGGAATTCCTTCCCAAATTTGACATTTTTTTGGGATTTGGGGGAATTTTGGGGGATTTTTTGGGATTTTTTTGGTGGGATTCGACATTTCCTTTGGGGTTTGGGTCTTTTAGGGGTGGATTTGGAGGTTTTTTATGGGATTTGAGGCTCTTTTTTTTGGGGATTTGGTGGGGTTTTTTTGGGATCACTGGGATACCCCTGGAATTCCTTCCCAAATTCTTTCTCAAATTCGACATTTTTGGGGGGATTTTGGGGACGTTTTTGGGGATTTTTGGGATTTTGCTTCAGGATTTTGGGGAATTTTTTGGGGATTTCTTTTTTGAGATTTGGGTGTTTCAGGGGTGGATTTGGAGTTTTTTTTGGGATTTGAGGCTCTTTTTTGGGGAGGATTTGGTGTTTTTTGGGAACACTGGGATACCCCGGAATTCCTTCCCAAATTTGACATTTCTTTGGGATTTTGGAGAATTTTTTGGGATTTTTGGGATTTTTTTTTTCGGGGAATTTGACATTTCCTTTGGGATTTGGGCGTTTCAGGGTTGGATTTGGAGTTTTTTTGGGATTTGAGGCTCTTTTTTTGGGGTGCGGGGTGGGGCAGGATTTTCCAAGATCTCAGATCTTTTCCCTCCAAGGATTTTCCGCCTCCTGAAGAAATCCCAGATTTTTTCTATTTCCCCGGATTTATTTTTCCCGGATTTTTTTTTTCCCCTGGAATTTTTTTCCCCCGGATTTATTTTTTTTCCCCCAGATTTTCTTTCCCCGGGTTTGTTTTTCCTGAGATTTTTATTTTTTTTCCCGGATTTATTTTTTTTTCCCAGATTTTTTTTTCCTGGATTGTTTTTTTTGCCCCCCGGATTTATTTCACAGATTTTTTTTTTCCCAGATTTTTTTTTTTTTCCCTCCCGGATTTCTTTTTTTCCCCAGATTTTTTCCCAGATTTATTTTTTTTCCCTGGATTTATTTTTTTTCCCAGATGTATATTTTTTTCCCCAGATTTTTTTCCCCGAATTTTTTTTCCCTGGATTTATTTTTTTCCCAGATTTTTTATTTTTTCTCCAGATTTTTTCCAGGATTTTTTTTTTCCCCCAGGTTTTTTTCCCCCAGGTTTTTTTCCCCCAGATTTTTTTCCCCAGATTTATTTTTTTCCCCAGGTTTATTTTCTCCCAAATATTTTTTCCAGATTTTTTTTTCCCGGATTTTTTTTCCCCCCAGATTTTTTTTCCCAGATATATTTTTTTCCCCAGATTTTTTTTCCTGGATATTTTTCCCCCCGGATTTTTTTTTCCTTGGGATTTTGTTTCCCCAGATTTATTTTTTTCCCAGATTTATTTTATTCCCAGATTTTTTCCCCCCAGATTTTTTTCCCCCATTTATTTTTTCCCCAGATTTATTTTTTTCCCCCAGATTTTTTCACCGGATTTATTTTTTTCCCAGATTTATTTTATTCCTGGATTTTTTTTTCCCCTGGACTTTTTTTCCCCAGATTTTTTTCTCCCCGGATTTATTTTTTTCCCCAGATTTATTTCTTTTTTTCCCCGGATTTTTTTTCCCCAGATTTATTTTTTCCCCAGATTTTTTTTTCCTGGATATTTTTTTTCCCCCAGATTTTTTTCCAAATTTATTTTTTTCCCCAGATATATTTTTCCCCCAGATTTTTTTCCCAGATTTTTTTTCCCGAATTTTTTTTCCCAGATTTATTTTTTTCCTGGATTTTTTTCACCCAGATTTTTTTTCCCAGATTATTTATTTTTTCCCCTGGATTTATTTTTTCCCCAGATTTTTTTTTTTCCGATTTTTTTCCCTGAATTTAGTTATTTATTTTCCCAGATTTTTTATTTTTTTCCCCAGATTTTTTTTCCCGCAGATTTTATTTTTTCCCCAGATTTTTTTTTTCCGAATTTATTTTTTTCCCCGGATTTATTTTCCCTTTTTTTTTTTTTAATTTATTTCCCCCTGATTTATTTTTCATCCTGGATTTTTTTTCCCCCAGATTTTTTTTTTCCCCAGATTTATTTTTTTTCCCAGATTTTTTTTCCTGGATATTTTTTTTTTCCCAGATTTTTTTTCCCCCAGATTTTTTTTTCTCAGATTTATTTTTTTCATCAGATTTTTTTTTCCCCCCGGATTTTTTTCCCCAGATTTATTTTTCCCACATATTTTTTCCCCAGATTTATTTTTTCCCCAGATTTATTTTTTCCCCAGATTTATTTTTTTCCCAGATTTATTTTTTCCCAGATCTTTATTTTTTTTCCCAGATTTGTTTTTTCCCAGATTTATTTCTTTTTTTCCCTGGATTTATTTTCCCTTTTTTTTCTTTAATTTATTTTCCCCAGATTTATTTTTTCCCCAGATTTATTTTTTTCCCCCAGATTTTTTCCTGGCTTTCTTTTTTTTTCTCAGATTTTTTTTCCCGGATATTTTTTTCCCTGGATTTATTTTCCCTTTTTTTTTAATTTATTTCCCCCGGATTTATTTTTCATCCTGGATTTTTTTCCTCAGATTTATTTTTTCCCCAGATTTTTTTTTCCCAGATTTATTTTTTTCCCAGATTTATTTCTTTTTTTCCCTGGATTTTTTTTCCCCAGATTTATTTTTTCCCCCAGATTTTTTTTTCCAGATTATTTATTTTTTCCCCCAGATTTGTTTTATTCCCAGATTTTATTTCCCCAGATTTATTTTTCCCCAGATTTATTTTTCCCCCATATTTTTTTCCCCAGATTTATTTTTTCCCGAATTTTTTCCCCAGATTTTTTTCCAGGATTTTTTTTTCCCAAATTTTTTTCCCCATATTTTTTTTTCCCCAGATTCATTTTTCCCCAGATTTTTTTCCCCCAGATTTATTTTTTTTCCCAGATTTATTTCTTTTTTTCCCCAGATTTCTTTTTTTTCCCGGGTTTCTTTTTTTCCCGGATTTTTTTTTCCCCAGATTTTTTCCCAGGATTTTTTTTTTTTCCCCCGGATTTTTTTCCCCCTTTTTTTCCCCCCAGATTTATTTTTTTTCCCCAATTCATTTTTCATCCCAGATTTTTTTTTTTATTTTAATTCAATCTCCCTTCCCCGCAGGTGCGTAACGAGTTCTACAAGGACACGCAGGGCGTGCTGCTGGTCTACGACGTCGGCTCCAAGGAATCCTTCGACTCCCTGGAATCCTGGCTGGCCGAGATGAGGCAGGAGCTGGGGCCCCACGGCAGCCTGGAGAACGTCGTCTTCGCCGTCTGCGCCAACAAGGTGGGCACGGCACGGCGGGGACGGCATTCCCGGGAAAAAATAAAACCTGGGAAAAAAAAAATTCCCGTCCGGAACGGTCCGGGGATGTGGGAAAAATGAGATTTTTAATGGCGGAAAAGGATCTCAATCCTGGAAAATGAGGGTTTTCCGGAGGGAAACTGAGGCACGGGAAAGGAATCCCTGAAAAAAAAGGGAAAAATTCCTCCTAGAGCATTCCGAGATTTGGGAAAAATGAGATTTTTAATGGCGGAAAAGGATCTCAATCCCAGAAAATGAGGATTTTCCAGAGGGAAACTGAGGCACGGGAAAGGGATCCCTAAAAAAAAAGGGAAAAATTCCTCCTAGAGCATTCTGAGATTTGGGAAAAATGAGATTTTTAATGGCGGAAAAGGATCTCAATCCCGGAAAACGAGAAGGATTTTCCAGAGGGAAACTGAGGCACGGGAGAGGGATCCCTGAAAAAAAAGGGAAAAAAATTCCATCCTGAGAATTCCCAGATTTGGGAAAAATGGGGTTTTTAATGGCGGAAAAGGATCCCAGTGGGGGGAAAGGGGAGGGGTTTTCCAGAGGGAAACTGAGGCACGGGAAAGGGATCCCTAAAAAAAAATAATGGAAAATTTGATTCCTGAGCATTCCCAGATTTGGGAAAAATGGGATTTTTAATGGGAAAAGGATCCCAATCCCAGAAAACGGGAGTGGTTTTCCAGAGGGAAACTGAGGCACGGGAGAGGGAAAGGGAATCCTTAAAGAAAAAAGGGAAAAATTCCTTCCTGAGCATTCCCAGGTTTGGGAAAAATGGGATTTTTATCCCAAAAAGGATCCCAATCCTGGGAAATGGGAGGGAGTTTCCAGAGGGAAACTGAGGCACGGGAAGGGGATCTCTAAAAAAAAGGAAAAAATTCCTGTCCGGAAGAGTCTGGGGATGTGGGAAAAATGAGATTTTTAATGGGAAAAGGATCCCAGTCGTGGGAAAGGGGAGGGGTTTTCCGGAGGGAAACTGAGGCACGGGAAAGGGAAAGGGGATCCCTTAAAAAAAAGGGGAAAATTCTTTCCTGAACGTTCCGGGATTTGGGAAAAATGGGATTTTTATCCCAGAAAGGATCCCAGTCTTGGAAAACGGGAGGGAATTTCCAGAGGAAAACTGAGGCACGGGAAGGGGACCCCTAAAAAAAAAGGGAAAAATTCCTTCCTGAGTGTTCCGGGATTTGGGAAAAATGAGATTTTTAATGGCGGAAAAGGATCTCAATCCCGGAAAACGAGAAGGATTTTCCAGAGGGAAACTGAGGCATGGGAAAGGGATCCCTAAATAAAAGGAAAAATTCCTTCCGGAGCATTCCCAGATTTGGGAAAAATGGGGTTTTTAATGGGAAAAGGATCCCAGTCCCAGAAAACGAGAAGGATTTTCCAGAGGGAAACTGAGGCATGGGAGAGGGATCTCTGAAAAAAAAGGGAAAAAAATTCCATCCTGAGCATTCCCAGATTTGGGAAAAATGGGATTTTTAATGGGGGAAAAGGATCTCAATCCTAGAAAATGAGAAGGATTTTCCAGAGGGAAACTGAGGCACGGGAAAGGGATCCCTAAAAAAAAGGAAAAATTCCTTCCGGAGCATTCCCAGATTTGGGAAAAATGGGGTTTTTAATGGGAAAAGGATCCCAGTCCCAGAAAACGAGAAGGATTTTCCAGAGGGAAACTGAGGCACGGGAAAGGGATCCCTGAAAAAAAAGGGAAAAAAATTCCATCCTGAGCATTCCCAGATTTGGGAAAAATGGGATTTTTAATGGGAAAAAGATCCCAATCCCAGAAAATGGGAGGGGTTTTCCAGAGGGAAACTGAGGCACGGGAAAGGGATCCCTAAAAAAAAAAGTAAAAATTCCATCCTGAGCATTCTGGGATTTGGGAAAAATGAGATTTTTAATGGCGGAAAAGGATCTCAATCCCGGAAAACGAGAAGGATTTTCCAGAGGGAAACTGAGGCACGGGAGAGGGATCCCTGAAAAAAAAGGGAAAAAAATTCCATCCTGAGAATTCCCAGATTTGGGAAAAATGGGGTTTTTAATGGCGGAAAAGGATCCCAGTGGGGGGAAAGGGGAGGGGTTTTCTGGAGGGAAACTGAGGCACGGGAGAGGGGATCCCTAAAAAAAAAGGAAAAATTGCATCCTGGACTTCTGGAGATTTGGGAAAAATGGGATTTTTAGCCCAAAAAGGATCCCAATTCTGAAAAATGGGAAGGGTTTTCCGGAGGGAAACTGAGGCACGGGAGAGGGAAAGGGAATCCTTAAAAAAAAGGAAAAATTCCTTCCTGAACGTTCCGGGATTTGGGGAATTTTCCCTGGGTTTATGTGGAAAAGGATCCCAATCCTGGAAAATTCCCCGGTTCCTCAGAGGGAAACTGAGGCACGGGAAAGAGATCCCTAAAAAAAATAAAGGAAAATTTGATTTCTGAGCATTCCCAGGTTTGGGAAAAATGGGATTTTTATCCCAAAAAGGATCCCAATCCCGGGAAAAGGGGAGGGGTTTTCCAGAGGGAAACTGAGGCACGGGAGAGGGGATCCCTTAAAAAAAAAAAGGGAAAAATTCCTTCCTGAGCATTCCCAGGTTTGGGAAAAAATGGGATTTTTATCCCAAAAAGGATCCCAATCCTGGAAACGAAGAGGGGTTTTCCAGAGGGAAACTGAGGCACAGGAAAGGGATCCCTGAAAAAAAAGGGAAAAAAATTCCTTCCTGAGCATTCCCAGATTTGGGAAAAATGGGATTTTTAATGGGAATAGGATCCCAATCCTGAAAAACGGGAGGGGTTTTCCAGAGGGAAACTGAGGCACGGGAAAGGGATCCCTAAAATAAAAGGGAAAAATTCCTCCTAGAGCATTCCGAGATTTGGGAAAAATGAGATTTTTAATGGGGGAAAAGGATCTCAATCCCGGAAAATGAGAAGGATTTTCCAGAGGGAAACTGAGGCATGGGAGAGGGAAGGGGTCCCTAAATAAAAAGGGAAAAATTCTTTCCTGAACGTTCCGGGATTTGGGAAAAATGGGATTTTTATCCCAGAAAGGATCCCAGTCTTGAAAAACGGGAGGGGGTTTCCGGAGGGAAACTGAGGCACAGGAATGGGAAGGGGATCCCTGGAAAAAAAGGGAAAAAAATTCCATCCTGAGCATTCCCAGATTTGGGAAAAATGGGATTTTTAATGGGAAAAAGATCCCAATCCCAGAAAATGGGAAGGGTTTTCCAGAGGGAAACTGAGGCACGGGAAAGGGATCTCTGAAAAAAAAGGGAAAAATTCCTCCTAGAGCATTCCGAGATTTGGGAAAAATGAGATTTTTAATGGCGGAAAAGGATCTCAATCCCGGAAAATGAGAGGGATTTTCCAGAGGGAAACTGAGGCATGGGAAAGGGAAGGGGTCCTTAAATAAAAAGGGAAAAATTCCTTCCGGAACGTTCCGGGATTTGGGAAAAACGGGATTTTTAATGGGAAAAGGATCCCAGTGGGGGGTAAGGGGAGGGGTTTTCCGGAGGGAAACTGAGGCACGGGAGAGGGGATCCCTGAAAATAAAAAAATAAAAAAAAAAAGAAAAAGGGAAAATTTGCTTCCTGAATATTCTGAGATTTGGGAAAAATGGGATTTTTATCCCAAAAATGATCCTAATTCTGGAAAATGAGAGGGGTTTTCCGGAGGGAAACTGAGGCACGGGAAAGGGAAAAGGGATTCCTGAAAAAAAAAAGGGAAAAAGTCCTTCCGGAACGTTCCGGGATTTGGGGAATTTTCCCTGGGTTTATGTGGAAAAGGATCCCAATCCTGGAAAATTCCCCGGTTCCTCAGAGGGAAACTGAGGCACGGGAAGGGGATCCCTGAAAAAAAAAAGGGAAAAATTCCTTCCTGAGCATTCCCAGGTTTGGGAAAAATGGGATTTTTATCCCAAAAAGGATCCCAATCCTGGGAAATGGGAGGGGTTTTCCAGAGGGAAACTGAGGCACGGGAAAGGGGATCCCTTAAAAAAAAGGGAAAAATTGCTTCCGGAACGTTCCGGGATTTGGGGGATTTTCCCTGGGTTTATGTGGAAAAGGATCCCAATCCTGGAAAATTCCCCGGTTCCTCAGAGGGAAACTGAGGCACGGGAAAGGGATTCCTAAAAAAAAAAAAGGAAAATTTGATTCCTGAGCATTCCCAGGTTTGGGAAAAATATAGAAAAAGGATCCCAGTCCCAGAAAACAGGAAGGATTTTCCAGAGGGAAACTGAGGCACGGGAAAGGAAAAGGGATCCCTAAAAAAAAAAGGAAAAATTCCATCCTGAGCATTCTGGGATTTGGGAAAAATGGGATTTTTATCCCAAAAAGGATCCCAATCCCGGAAAAGGGGAGGGGTTTTCCGGAGGGAAACTGAGGCACGGGAGAGGAATCCCTGAAAAAAAAGGGGAAAAAAATTCCATTCTGAGCATTCCCAGATTTGGGAAAAACGGGATTTTTAATGGGAAAAGGATCCCAGTCCCGGAAAATAAGAAGGAGTTTCCAGAGGGAAACTGAGGCACGGGGAAGGGATCCCTAAAAAAAAAAAAAAAAAAAAAGGGGAAAAATTCTTCCGGAACATTCCCAGATCCCGCAGGGATCCCACATTGATCCCGCGTTATTCCCGCATTGATCCTGTGTTGATCCCACATGGATCCTGCATTGATCCCATATCGATCCCACGTTGATCTGACATTGATCCCGCATCGATTCCAGATTATTCCCACATTGATCTCTCGTTGATCCCACGTTGATCCCAGATTATTCCCACATTGATCCCACAGCGACCCCGCGTTATTCCCGCATTGATCCTGCGTTGATCCCACATGGATCCTGCACTGATCCTGAATGGATCCCTTGTTATTCCCACATTGATCCTGCCTGGATCCCACAATGATCCCACGTTGTTCCCACACTGATCCTGCGTAGATCCCACGTTATTCCCACGTTGATCCGACATTGATCCCGCATCGATCCCGTGTTGATCCTGTGTTATTTCCACATTGATCCCGCATTGATCCCACATGGATCTCGTGTTGATCCCATGTCGATCCCACGTTGATCCCACATGGATCCCGTGTTATTCCCACATGGATCCCGCACTGATCCCATGCATTGATCCTGTGTAGATCCCACATTATTCCCACGTTGATCCCACATTGATCCCACGTTGATCCCACCTCGATCCCACACCGATCCTGCGTTATTCCCATGTTGATCCTGCGTTGATCCCGCATCGACCCCACGTTATTCCCACATGGATCCTGTGTCGATCCCGTGTGGATCCTGCCTTGATCTCACTCTGATCCCGCGTTATTCCCACCTTGATCCCACCTTGATCCCGCATGGATCCCACGTTATTCCCACATGGATCCCACGTTATTCCCACGTTGATCCCACATTGATCCCACATGGATCCCGTGTTATTCCCACATGGATCCTGCACTGATCCCACACTGATCCCGTGTTGATCTGACATTATTCCCACGTTGATCCCACATTGGTCCTGCGTAGATCCCGCATTATTCCCACGTTGATCCCACGTTATTCCCACGTTGATCCCACAATGATCCTGCATTGATCCCGCCTTGATCCCACGCCGATCCCGCATTATTCCCACATTGATCCCGCGTTATTCCCACGTTGATCCCGCGTTATTCCCACACCGATCCCGCACCGATCCCGCATTATTCCCACACCGATCCCGCATTATTCCCACACCGATCCCGCATTATTCCCACACCGATCCCCCATTATTCCCACACCGATCCCCCATTATTCCCACACCGATCCTGCGTTATTCTCACGCCGATCCCACGCCGATCCCGCGTTATTCCCGCGCCGATCCCGCGTTATTCCCACACCGATCCCGCTTTATTCCCACGCCGATCCCGCGTTATTCCCACGCCGATCCCGCGTTATTCCCACACCGATCCCGCGTTATTCCCGCGCCGATCCCGCGTTATTCCCGCGCCGATCCCGCGTTATTCCCGCGCCGATCCCGCGTTATTCCCACACCGATCCCGCTTTATTCCCACGCCGATCCCGCGTTATTCCCGCGCCGATCCCGCGTTATTCCCACGCCAATCCCGCGTTATTCCTACAATGATCCCGCATAGATCTCGCATTATTTCCACACCGATCCCACGCCGATCCCGCGTTATTCCCACGCCGATCCCGCGTTATTCCCACGCCGATCCCGCGTTATTCCCACGTTGATCCTGAGTTATTCCCACACCGATCCTGCATTATTCCCACGCCGATCCCGCGTTATTCCCACGCCGATCCCGGCCGGCTCGGTGTCGGATCCCGGCATTCCGTGTTTTTTTGTTGTTGTCCGGGTGCAGGTGGACGCCGGGAAGCTGCGGGTGGTGGACGAGAGCGAGGGCCGGCTCTGGGCCGAGAGCCGCGGCTTCCTCTACTGGGAGACCTCGGCCCAGAGCGGGGAGGGCATCCAGGAGATGTTCCAGGTGGGAATTCCGGCCGGGAATGCTGGGTGGGAATGGTGGGAGATGATCCAGGTGGGAATTTCTGGTGGGAATCCGGATGGGAATGTGGGACGAAGGGATGGATGAGGCAATCCAGGAGATGTTCCAGGTGGGAATTCCGGCCGGGAATGCTGGGGGGGAGGGCAGCCAGGAGATGTTCCAGGTGGGAATTCTGGCCAGGAACATGGGGGGAGGGCATCCAGGAGATGTTCCAGGTGGGAATTCCGAATGGGAATCTGGTTGGGAATGGTGGGAGATGATCCAGGGTGGGAATTCCAGGCTGGGGAGGGGTTCCAGGTGGGAATTCGAGGTGGGAATGTTGGGAGATGTTCCAGGTGGGAATTTCTGGTGGGAATGGTGGGATGAAGGGATGAATGAGGGAAACCAGAAGTTCCAGGTGGGAATTCCGGGTGGGGATCTGGGTGGGAATGGTGGGAGATGATCCCGGGTGGGAATTCCAGGCTGGGGAGGGGTTCCAGGTGGGAATTCGAGGTGGGAATGTTGGGAGATGTTCCAGGTGGGAATTTCTGGTGGGAATGGTGGGATGAAGGGATGGATAAGGCAATCCAGGAGATGTTCCAGGTGGGAATTCCAGGCGGGAATCTGGGTGGGAATGGTGGGAGATGATCTGGGGTGGGAATTCCAGGTGGGAATGCCAGTCGGGAATGCTGGGAGATGTTCCAGGTGGGAATTTCTGGTGGGAATCCGGATGGGAATGTGGGATGAAGGGATGGATGAGGCAATCCAGGAGATGTTCCAGGTGGGAATTTCGGCCGGGAACATGGGAGGAGGGCAGCCAGGAGATGTTCCAGGTGGGAATTCCGAATGGGAATCTGGGTGGGAATGGTGGGAGATGATCTGGGATGGGAATTTCTGGTGGGAATCCGGATGGGAATGTGGGACGAAGGGATGGATGAGGCAATCCAGGTGATGTTCCAGGTGGGAATTCTGGCCAGGAACATGGGGGGGAGGGCATCCAGGAGATGTTCCAGGTGGGAATTCTTGATGGGAATCTGGTTGGGAATGGTGGGAGATGTTCCAGGTGGGAATTTCTGATGGGAATCCAGCTGGGAATGTGGGATGAAAGGATGGATGAGGGAAACCAGAAGTTCCAGGTGGGAATTCCGGGTGGGGATCTGGGTGGGAATGGTGGGAGATGTTCCAGGTGGGAATTCCGGCCGGGAATGCTGGGTGGGAATGGTGGGAGATGATCCAGGAGGGAATTTCTGGTGGGAATCCGGATGGGAATGTGGGATGAAGGGATGGATGAGGCAATCCAGGAGATGTTCCAGGTGGGAATTCCTGATGGGAATGCTGGGGGGAGGGCAGCCAGGAGATGTTCCAGGTGGGAATTCTGGCCAGGAACACCAGCCAGGAATGGTGGGATGTGATCTGGGAGGGAATTTCCACTGGGAATGTGGGGTGAAGGGATGGATGAGGCAATCCAGGAGATGTTCCAGGTGGGAATTCTGAATGGGAATCTGGGTGGGAATGGTGGGAGATGATCTGGGATGGGAATTCCAGGTGGGAATCTGGATGGGAATGGTGGGAGATGATCCAGGTGGGAATTTCTGATGGGAATCCAGATGGGAATGTGGGATGAAAGGATGGATGAGGGAAACCAGTAGAAGTTCCAGGTGGGAATTCTGGGTGGGAATTCTGGGTGGGAATCTGGTTGGGAATGGTGGGAGATGATCCAGGGTGGGAATTCCAGGCTGGGGAGGGGTTCCAGGTGGGAATTCGAGGTGGGAATGTTGGGAGATGTTCCAGGTGGGAATTTCTGGTGGGAATGGTGGGATGAAGGGATGGATGAGGGCATCCAGGAGATGTTCCAGGTGGGAATTCCAGCTGGGAATCTGGTTGGGAATGGTGGGAGATGATCCAGGGTGGGAATTCCAGGCTGGGGAGGGGTTCCAGGTGGGAATTCGAGGTGGGAATGTTGGGAGATGTTCCAGGTGGGAATTTCTGGTGGGAATAGTGGGATGAAGGGATGGATGAGGGAAACCAGGAGAAGTTCCAGGTGGGAATTCCGGGTGGGGATCTGGGTGGGAATGGTGGGAGATGATCCCGGGTGGGAATTCCAGGCTGAAGAAGTTCCAGGTGGGAATTCCAGGTGGGAACGCCAGGAGATGATCCGGGGTGGGAATTCCAGGAATTGGAGGCGGGAAGAGCCAGGAATTCCCATGGGAATGTGGTCGGGCAGTGGAATTGGGAACGGGGCCGAGGATCCCGAGGCTGCCGCAGCTCCGGGAGGGTCGGGAAAAGGAACCGGGAATGTTGGGAATGTGCTGGGCTGGGAATTGGATCCGGGATTGTTGGGATTGAAGGGCTGGGAATAGAATCCGGGAATTCCCTGGGAAAAGGGTTGGGAATTGCATCCAGGATTGTTGGGAATGTCCTGGGAAGGGGCTGGGATTTGGATCTAGGATTTTCCTGGGGAGAGTTTGGGATTTGGATCCGGGATTGTTGGGATTGAAGGGCTGGGAATTGGATCCGGGATTGTTGGGAATGTCCTGGGAAATGCTGGGATCCGGATCCGAGATTTTCCCGGGAAAGGGCTGGGAATTGGATCTGGGATTGTCCTGGGAGTTGGATCCGGGATTGTTGGGAATGTCCTGGGAAGGGGCTGGGATTATGGGAAAGGCCGGGAATTGGGAAAGGCTGGGATTTGGAAAGGTTGGGATCTGTGAAGGGGCTGGGAGTTGGGAAAGGCTGGGACCTGGATCTGCAATTTTCCTGGGAAAGGGCTGCGAATTGGGTCCAGAATTCTTGGAACGTCCAATCCAGGGCTGGGAATTGGATCCGGGATTGTCCTGGGATCATCCTGGGAATTGGATCTGGGATTGTTGGGATTGATCTGGGAAGTGCCGGGAATTAGATCCAGGAGTGCTGGGAATGCCCTGGGAAGTGCCGGGAATTAGATCCAAAATCGGTGGGAATGTCCTGGGAAAGGCTGGGATCTGGGAAGGGGCTGGGATTTGGGAAGGGGCTGGGATTTGGGAAAGGGCTGGGATTTGGGAAAGGGCTGGGATTTGGGAAAGGCTGGGAATTGGGAAAGGCTGGGATTTGGGAAAGGCTGGGATTATGGGAAAGGCTGGGATCTGGGAAGAGGCTGGGATTTGGGAAGGGGCTGGGATTTGGGAATGGCTGGGATTATGGGAAAGGCTGAGATCTGGGAAAGGCTGGGAATTGGGAAAGGCTGGGATCTGGGAAAGGCTGGGATCTGGGAAAGGCTGGGATTTGGGAATGGCTGGGATCTGGATCTGCGATTTTCCTGGGAAAGGGCTGGGAATTGGGTGCAGAATTTTTGGGAATGTCCAATCCAGGGCTGGGAATTGGATCCGGGATTGTCCTGGGAGTTGGATCCGGGATTGTTGGGAATGTCCTGGGAAGGGGCTGAGATTATGGGAAAGGCTGGGATTTGGGAAAGGCTGGGAATTGGGAAGGGGCTGGGATCTGAGAATGGCTGAGATCCGGATCCGCGATTTTCCCGGGAATACCCTGTGATTCAAACTCGGGATGGATCGCTGGCATCTCCCTCAAAACCCCCCCAAAAACCCCCGGGAATCCGAATCCTCCGGGATCCCCCCCTTCCCATTCCCATTCCCATTCCCATTCCCATCCCCATCCCCATTCCCATTCCCATCCCCATCCCCATTCCCATTCCCATCCCCATTCCCATTCCCATTCCCATCCCCATTCCCATTCCCATTCCCCATTCCCATCCCCATCCCCATTCCCCATCCCCCATTTCCCCATTCCCCATTCCCATCCCCATCCCATTCCCCATCCCCATCCCCATTCCCATTCCCCATCCCCATCCCCATCCCCATCCCCATCCCATTCCCCATTCCCATTCCCCATTCCCATCCCATTTCCCATTCCCATTCCCATTCCCATTCCCCATTCCCATTCCCCATTCCCATTCCCCATTCCCATTCCATCCCCATTCCCATTCCCATTCCCATCCCCATTCCCATCCCCATTCCCCATTCCCCATTCCCATTCCCCATTCCCCATTCCCATTCCCATTCCCATCCCCATTCCCATTCCCCATCCCCATTCCCATTCCCCATCCCCATTCCCATTCCCATTCCCCATCCCCATTCCCATTCCCCATCCCCATTCCCATTCCCATTCCCATTCCCATTCCCATTCCCATCCCCATTCCCATTCCCATTCCCATTCCCCATCCCCATTCCCCATTCCCATCCCCATTCCCATCCCCATCCCCATTCCCATCCCCATCCCCATTCCCCATTCCCCATCCCCATTCCCATTCCCATTCCCCATTCCCATTCCCATTCCCATCCCCATTCCCATTCCCATTCCCATTCCCCATCCCCATTCCCCATCCCCATTCCCCATCCCCATTCCCCATTCCCCATTCCCCATTCCCCATTCCCATTCCCCATTCCCATTCCCCATCCCCATCCCCATTCCCATTCCCATTCCCCATTCCCATTGCCCATTCCCATCCCCATCCCCATCCCCATCCCCATTCCCATCCCCATCCCCATCCCCATTCCCATTCCCATCCCCATTCCCCATTCCCCATTCCCATTCCCATTCCCCATCCCCATTCCCATTCCCATCCCCATTCCCATTTCCCATTCCCATTCCCATCCCCCATTCCCATTCCCCATTCCATTCCCATTCCCCATCCCCATTCCCATTCCCCATTCCCATTCCCATTCCCCATCCCCATTCCCCATCCCCATTCCCCATCCCCATTCCCCATCCCCATTCCCCATTCCCCATTCCCCATTCCCATTCCCCATTCCCATTCCCATTCCCATTCCCCATCCCCATCCCCATCCCCATCCCCATTTCCCATTCCCCATCCCCATTTCCCATTCCCCATCCCCCATCCCCCATCCCCATTCCCATTCCCCATTCCCATTCCCCATTCCCATTCCCATTCCCATTCCCCATTCCCATTCCCATTCCCATTCCCATTCCCCATTCCCATTCCCATTCCCCATCCCCATTCCCATCCCCATCCCCATTCCCATCCCCATTCCCATTCCCATTCCCCATCCCCATTCCCATTCCCATTCCTCATTCCCCATCCCCATTCCCCATCCCCATTCCCATCCCCCATTCCCATTCCCATTCCCAGAATTTCTACTCGGCCATCCTGGAGCTGTGCGAGAACGGCGGGAAGCGGCCGCCGGGCAGCTCCGGGATCAGCTTCACGCGGGAGCAGGCGGACGCGATCCGCCGGATCCGGAGCAGCAAGGACAGCTGGGACATGCTGGGCCTCAAACCCGGAGCCTCCAGGTGAGCGCGGGGGGGACGGAATTCCCGGTGGGAAAAAAAAAAAGGGGCCGGGATCGTCCGCGGGGAGAGGGAGAGGTTCGTGTGGGGAAAGTGGGGATTTCTGTGGGGAAAGCTGGGATTTATATGGGAAAAGTGGGAATTCCCATGGGAAAAGCCGGGATTTATATGGGAAAAGCTGGGAATTCCTGCAGAAAGAGCAGGAATTCCCATGGGAAAAGCTGGGATTCCTGCGGGCAAAGCTGGAATAACCATGGGAAAAGCCAGGATTTATACAGGAAAACCCGGAATTCCTGCAGGAAAAGTGGGAGTTCCTATGGGAAAAGCGGGGATTTCAGCAGGAAAAGTGGGAATTCCTGTGGGAGAAGGTGGAATTCCCATGGGAAAAGCCAGGATTTATACAGGAAAAGTGGGAATTACTGCGGGAAAAGTGGGAATTCCTGCAGGAAAGGTGGGAATTTCTGCAGGAAAATTGGGAATTTCTGTGAGGAAAGCTGGGATTCCTATGGGAAAAGCCAGGATTTATACAGGAAAACCTGGAATTCCTGCAGGAAAAGTGGGAATTCCTATGGGAAAAGCTGGGATTCCTGCAGGAAAAGTGGGAATTTCTGTGGGGAAAGCCGGGATTCCTGTGGGAAAAGGTGGGATTCCTATGGGAAAAGCTGGGATTTATATGGGAAAAGCTGGGGATTCCCATGAGAAAAGTGAGAATTCCCCTGGGAAAAGCTGGGATTCCTGCAGGAAAAGTGGGAGTTCCTATGGGAAAAGCAGGGATTTCGGCGGGAAAAGCTGGAGTTCCCATGAGAAAAGTGGGAATTCCTGCAGGAAATGTGGGAATTTCTGTGGGAAAAGCTGGGATTCCCATGAGAAAAGTGGGAATTCCTGCAGGAAAAGTGCAACTTTCTATGGGAAAAGCTGGGATTCCTGCAGGAAAGACCCAGAATTCCCATGGGAATTCCCATTTGAAAAGCTGGAATTCCTGCAGGAAAAGCTGGAATTCCTGTGGGAAAAGTGGGAATTCCCATGGGAAAAGTGGGAATTCCCCTGGGAAAAGCCGAGATTCCTGTGGGAAAAGCTGGAATTCCTATGGGAAAAGCTGGGATTTCTGTGGGCAAAGCTGGAATTCCTGTGGGAAAAGCCGGGATTTATACAGGAAAAATGGGAATTCCTGCAGGAAAAGTGGGAATTTCTGTGGGGAAAGCCAGGATTTATATGGGAAAAGCTGGGAATCCCCATGGGAAAAGTGGGAATTCCCCTGGGAATGAAGAATCATATATCATATATTATATATTGTATACATATTGTATATTTTTATATATTATATATATTATTTAAATTATACATTATACATATGCATTATATATTATACATGTATATTATGTATTTTATATTATATATTATACATTTATTATGCATTTTGTATTATATATTACATATTATGTATTTTATATTACATATAATGTATTACATATTACATATTACATATTATATATTACATATTACATATCATATATCATATATTATATATTATATATTATATATTACATGATGTTATATGTTATATGTTATATGTTATATATTATATATGATATGTGATATGTGATATATTATTAATGCAATATATGTAATCAACTATTATGTACTGAAATTAATTTTAACAGGATAAGTATTATCAATACGATTAATATAATTAATACCATCAATATACATCACTATTAATTATTAATTATTAATTATTAATTATTAATTGGTAATTGTTAATTATTAATTACTAATTGTTAATTATTAATTATTGGTTATTAATTGTTAATTCCCGCCCAGGGAGGAGGTGAACAAGGCGTACCGGCGGCTGGCGGTGCTGCTGCACCCCGACAAGTGCCTGGCGCCCGGCAGCGAGGACGCCTTCAAGGCCGTGGTCAACGCCCGCACCGCGCTGCTCAAGAACATCAAATAACCCAGAATTCTCAAACTCTCTTCTTCCCACCTGGAAAAATTCTGGAATTTTGGGGTTTTGGGGGATTTTTTGGGGATTTTTTGGTTTTTTTTCTAATTTTTTTGTGATTTTTTAGGGGTTTTTGGGGTATTTTGGGTTTTTTCTTTGGACGTGGTCAACGCCTGCACCGCGCTGCTCAAGAACATCAAATAACCCAGAATTCCCAAACCCTCCGCTTCCCACCTGGAAAAATTCCGGAATTTGGGGGTTCTCGGGGATTTTTTTGGGATTTTTTTGGGGATTTTTTTCTGATTTTTTTGTAATTTTTGGGGGTTTTTGGGGATATTTTGGGTTTTTTCTTTGGACGTGGTCAACGCCCTCACCGCGCTCCTCAAGAACATCAAATAACGCAGAATTCCCAAATTCTCCTTTTCCCACCCGAAACAGTTCTGGAATTTGGGGATTTGGGGGTTTTTGGGGGATTTTTTTGGGATTTTTTCTGATTTTTTTGTGATTTTTTAGGGGTTTTTGGGGATATTTTGGGGTTTTTTGTTTGGACGTGGTCAACGCCCGCACCGCGCTGCTCAAGAACATCAAATAACCCAGAATTCCCACACCCTCCGCTTCCCACCTGGAAAAATTCCAGAATTTTGGGGGTTTGGGGGATTTTGGGGTTTTTTTGGGGGGTTTTTTTTGTGATTTTTTAGGGGTTTTTTGGGGATATTTTGGGGTTTTTGTTTGGGTGTGGTCAACGCCAGCACCGCGCTGCTCAGGAACATCAAATAACCCACAATTCCCAAATTCTACTTTTCCCACCTGAAACAATCCCAGGAATTTGGGGTTTTTGGGAATTTGGGGGATTTTTTGGGGGTTTTTTGTGGTTTTTTTTGTGATTTTGGGGGTTTTTTTTCTGGGTTTTTTTTTGGGTATTTTGGGGTTTTTTGTTTGGACGTGGTCAACGCCCGCACCGCGCTGCTCGAGAACATCAAATAACCCACAATTCCCAAACCCTCCTCTTCCCACCTGGAAAAATTCCGGAATTTTGGGGTTTTGGGATTTTTTGGGGTTTTTTTCTGATTTTTTTGTGATTTTTAGGGGTTTGGGATATTTTGGGGTTTTTTGTTTGGTCGTGGTCAACTCCCGCACCGCGCTGCTCAAGAACATCAAATAACCCACAATTCCCAAATTCTCCTCTTCCCACCAGGAAAAATTCTGGAATTTTGGGGGTTTTCGGGGTTTTTTGGGGATTTTTTGGGTTTTTTTCTGATTTTTTTGTGATTTTTTAGGGGTTTTTGGGGTATTTTGGGGTTTTTTTTCTTTGGTTGTGGTCAACGCCCGCACCGCGCTCACTGAGAACATCAAATAACCCGCAATTCCAAATCTTTATAGTTCTGGAATTTTGGGGATTTGGGGTTTTTTTGGGGATTTTTGGGGATTTTTTTGGGGTTTTTTTGTGATTTTGGGGCTTTTTTTCTGGGGGTTTTTTTGGGGTATTTTGGGGTTTTTTGTTGGGACGCCTTCAAGGCCGTGGTCAACGCCCGCACCGCGCTGCTCAAGAACATCAAATAACCCACAATTCCCAGATTCTCCTCTTCCCACCTGGAAAAATTCCGGAATTTTGGGGGTTTTGGGAATTTTTCGGATTTTTTTTGTGGTTTTTTTTGTGATTTTGGGGGTTTTTTTTCTGGGGTTTTTTTTTGGGTATTTTGGGGTTTTTTGTTTGGTCGTGGTCAACGCCCACACCGCGCTGCTCGAGAACATCAAATAACACAGAATTCCCAAACTCTCCGGCTTCCCACATGGAAAAATTCCGGAGTTTTGGGGGTTTGGGGGATTTTTGGGGGATTTTTTGGGGTTTTTTTTCTGATTTTTTTGTGATTTTTGGGGAGTTGGGGGTATTTGGGTTTTTTTCTTTGGACGTGGTCAACGCCCGCACCGCGCTCCTCAAGAACATCAAATAACGCAGAATTCCCAAATTCTCCTTTTCCCACCCGAAACAGTTCTGGAATTTTGGGGATTTGGGGGTTTTTGGGGATTTTTTGGGTTTTTTTTCTCATTTTTTTGTGATTTTTTAGGGGTTTTGGGATATTTTGGGTTTTTTGTTTGGTCGTGGTCAGCGGCCACACCGCGCTGCTCAAGAACATCAAATAACCCAGAATTCCCACACCCTCCGCTTCCCACCTGGAAAAATTCTGGAATTTTGGGGATTTTGGGGTTTTTTGGGATTTTTTGGGGTTTTTTTTCTGATTTTTTTGTGATTTTTGGGGTTTTTGGGGATATTTTGGGTTTTTTTGTTTGGGTGTGGTCAACACCCGCACCGCGCTGCTCAAGAACATCAAATAACCCGCAATTCCCAATTCTCCTCTTCTCACCCGAAACAATCCCAGAATTTGGGGGTTTTGGGAATTTTGGAAATTTTTTTGTGGGTTTTTTTGTGATTTTGGGGTGTTTTTTCCTGGGGTTTTTTAGGGTATTTTGGGGTTTTTTGTTTGGGCATGGTCAGTGGCCACACCGCGCTCCTCGAGAACATCAAATAACCCAGAATTCCCAAATTCTCCTCTTCCCACCTGGAAAAATTCCGGAATTTTGGGGGTTTTCGGGGATTTTTTGGGGATTTTTGGGGGTTCTTTTCTGATTTTTTTTGTGATTTTTTGGGGTTTTTGGGGATATTTTGGGGTTTTTTGTTTGGATGTGGTCAACGCCCGCACCGCGCTGCTCGAGAACATCAAATAACCCGCAATTCCCAAATCTTTATTTTCCCACCTGAAACAGTTCTGGAATTTTGGGGATTTGGGGTTTTTTTGGGGATTTTTGGGGATTTTTTTGGGGTTTTTTGTGATTTTGGGGGTTTTTTTCTGGGTTTTTTTTTTTGGGTATTTTGGATTTTTTTGTTTGGACGCCTTCAAGGCCGTGGTCAACGCCCGCACCGCGCTGCTCAAGAACATCAAATAACCCACAATTCCCAATTTTTTCTTTTCCCACCAGAAACAATCCCAGAATTTTGGGGTTTTTGGGAATTTTTGGGAATTTTTTTGTGGTTTTTTTGCTATTTTGGGGTTTTTTTTCTGGATTTTTTTTGGGGTATTTTGGATTTTTTTGTTTGGACGCCTTCAAGGCCGTGGTCAACGCCCGCACCGCGCTCCTCAAAGCCATCGAATAACACAGAATTCCCAAATTCTCCTCTTCCCACCTGGAAAAATTCCGGAATTTTGGGGTTTTTGGGGATTTTTTGGGGATTTTTTTCTGATTTTTTTGTGATTTTTGGGCGGAGTTTGGGGTATTTTGGAGTTTTTTGTTTGGACGTGGTCAACGCCCGCACCGCGCTGCTCAAGAACATCAAATAACCCAGAATTCCCAAATTATTCTTTTCCCACCTGAAACAATTCCTGAATTTTGGGGTTTTTTGGGGATTTTTGGGATTTTTTTGGGGGGTTTTTTTGTGATTTTCGGTTTGGGTGGGGTTTTTTTCGAGTTTTTTGGGGGTTTTTTGTTTTGGTTTTTTTTTTTGTGGATTTTTGAGCTTTTTTGGGTTTTTTGCGGGGTTTTTTGGGGGCTTCGGGTTTTTTTTTTTAGAGGTTTTTTTGGGTTTTGGAGAGGTTTTTTGGGATTTTTTGGGTTTTTTTTTTGTTTTGGTGGGGTTTTTGGGGTTTTTTTTTTGATTTTTTGGGTTTTTTTTAAGGTTTTGTTTGGGGTTTTTTGATGATTTTTTTATTTTTCAGGTGGGTTTTTTTAGGTTTTCTTTGGGGTTTTTTTGTGGGTTTTTTTGTGGTTTTTTGGTTTTTTTGGGGGGAATTTTCTTTTTGAGCTTTTTTTGTCATTTGGGTTTTTGGAGTTTTGTTTGTTTTGTTGTTTTTTGTGTTTTTTAATGTATTTATTTATTTTGGTTTTTGGATCCTTTTTTCAGGATTCTTCCCCCGGAGATTCCCGGGTTTTTTTTTTTGGGGGGGGGGGGGGGGGGGGGGGATTGCTCCCAAGTTTTTCTTTTTTTGAGAGAGAATTCCTGCTTCCCTGGGCCTCATTCCCACTTTTCCAGGGGTCATTCCCAGTTTTTTTGGGGGTTGTTCCTATTTTTCCAGTCATTTTCCTGAATTTTCTGTGGGTTATTCCCATTTTTCCAGTCATTTTCCTGGATTTCCTGCGGGTTATTCCCGTTTTTCTGTGGGTTATTCCCATTTCCCAGTCGTTTTCCTGGATTTTCTGTGGGTTATTCCCGGTTTTCCAGAGCTTTTCCTGTATTTTCCGAGGGTTATTCCCAGTTTTCTGAGGGTTATTCCCATTTTTCCAGTCATTTTCCTGGATTTTTTGCGGTTATTCCCATTTTTCTGTGGGTTATTCCCATTTTTCCAGAGCTTTTCCTGGATTTTCTGTGGGTTATTCCCATTTTTCCAGAGCTTTTCCTGGATTTCCTGTGGGTTATTCCCATTTTTCTGTGGGTTATTCCCATTTTCCAGAGGTTTTCCTGGATTTCCAAGGGTTATTCCCATTTTTCCAGTCATTTTCCTGGATTTCCTGCGGGTTATTCCAGTTTTCCAGAGGTTCTCCTGGATTTTCTGTGGGTTATTCCCATTTTCCCGGAACTTTTCCTGGATTTCCTGCGGGTTATTCCCAGTTTTCTGCGGGTTCTCCTGGATTTCTGAGGGTTATTCCCATTTTTCCAGTCATTTTCCTGAATTTTCTGTGGGATATTCCCATTTTTCCGGAGCTTTTCCTGGATTTTCCGAGGGTTATTCCCATTTTTCTGTGGGTTATTCCCGTTTTCCAGAGCTTTTCCTGGATTTTCTGTGGATTATTTCCATTTTTCCAGAGGTTCTCCTGGATTTTCTGAGGGTCATTCCAGGTTTTCTGAAGATTATTCCCATTTTTCCAGAGCTTTTCCTGGATTTCCTGCGGGTTATTCCCAGTTTTCTGAGGATTATTCCCATTTTTCTGTGGGTTATTCCCAGTTTTCCAGAGGTTCTCCTGAATTTTCTGTGGGATATTCCCAGTTTCCCAGTAATTTTCCTGGATTTTCTGTGGGTTATTCCCATTTTTCCAGTTGTTCTCCTGGATTTCCTGTGGGTTATTCCCATTTCCCAGAGGTTTTCCTGGATTTTCTGTGGGTTATTCCCATTTTTCCAGTTGTTCTCCTGGATTTTCTGTGGGTTATTCCCATTTTTCCAGAGCTTTTCCTGGATTTTCTGTGGGTTATTCCCATTTTTCCAGTCGTTTTCCTGATTTTCTGCGGGTTATTCCCATTTTTCCAGAGGTTTTCCTGGATTTTCGAGGGTTATTCCCATTTTTCTGAGGGTTATTCCCTTGTTTCCAGAGCTTTTCCTGAATTTTCTGTGGGTTATTCCCAGTTTTCTGAGGATTATTCCCATTTTTCTGTGGGTTATTCCCATTTTTCCAGAGCTTTTCCTGGATTTTCTGCGGGTTATTCCCATTTTTCCAGAGGTTTTCCTGGATTTCCCATTTTTCCAGGGATTATTCCCAATTTTCTGAGCTTTATTCCCATTTTTCCAAGATTTTATTCCCAATTTTCCAGGGCTTATTCCCAATTTTCCGTGGTTTATTCCCAATTTTCCAGGATTTCTCCCCCTTTTTTTGGGGAATCCTCCCCAATTTTCCCGAGATTTTTTATTTTTCCCCACTTCAGGAATCGCCGCCAGGAGAAGCTGAAGATTCCCAGGACTCGGAGCCTCCGGAATTCCGGGAAAAACTTCGGAATTCCGGGAAAAACTTCGGAATCCCGGGAAAATCTCCTTCTCCCCTCCCCCGAGGATATTTCTGGAATATTTATGGAAATTATTTATGGAACTTTCTGGAATTTTCTCCCGGATTTTTTCCCCTCTCCCGCCAGGAATTCGGGATTTTCCCGCTTTTTTTTTTCCCCCACTTAAAAATTCCAATTAAATCCCAAATTCCCGATTTTTCTCCTTCTGGCTTCGTTCGGGGTTCGGAATTCCGAGGAAATTTGGGATAAAAATTCCGATTTTTTTCCCTCTGGAATAAAAAAATAAAAATCGTGGATTTGCTGCCTCTCAGCTCCGAATTCCCAAGAATTCTCCTGGAATTTTCCGCTCCAAACTCGCTTTTCCGGGATTTTGGGGGGGGATTTTTTTGGATTTTGGGGGGGGTTTAGAGGATTTTTTTTGGATTTCTTGGAATTCCTTGGGATTTCCTGGGATTTGGGAGGATTTTTGGGATTCATCAGGATTGAGGGTGATTTTTTGGGATTTCTGGGGAATTTTGGGGTTTATTCTTGGATTTTGGGAATTTTTTTGGATTTTGGGGATCCGGGGGATTTTTTGGGATTTTTTGGGATTTTGGGGGATTTTTTTGGGATTTCTGGGTAATTTTGGGGTGTTTTTTCTGGGACTTTTGAGGAATTTTTTTGATTTTGGGGGATTTTTTGGGGGGATTTCTTGGAAATCCTTGGGATTTCCTACCAATTTGGGGGGATTTTTGGGATTCATTGGGATTTGAGGGGGATTTTTTGGGATTTTGGGGGGTTTTAGAGGATTTTTTTGGATTTCTTGGAATTCCTTGGGATTTCCTGGGATTTGAGGGGATTTTTGGGTTTCATTGGGATTTGGGGTGGGATTTTTTGGGATTTCTGGGGAATTTTGGGGTTTATTCTGGGATTTTGGGGGATTTTTTTTTAAATTTTGGGGAATTTTGGAGGGTTTTGGGGATTGTTTTTGGATTTCTTGGGATTTCCTGGGATTTGGGGGGATTTTTGGAATTTCTGGGAATTTGGGGGTTTTTTTCTGGGATTTTTGGGGATTTTTTTGGCGGGGGTGGGAATTTGAGGGATTTTAGGGGATTTTTGGGGGGATTTCTTGGAATTCCTTGGGATTTCCTGGGATTTGGGGGGATTTTTAGGATTCATTGGGATTTGAGGGGGATTTTTTGGGGATTTCTGGGGAATTGGGGTGTTTTTTTTTCTGGGATTTTTGGAGAATTTTTTAAAATTTGGGGGGATTTTGAGGGGTTTTGGAGGATTTTTTGGATTCCTTGGAATCCTTGGAATTCCTTGGGATTCCTTGGGATCTGGGCGGGGGGGAAGTTTTTGGATTTCTGGGGAATTTGGGGATTTTTTTTCTGGGATTTTCGGGGATTTTTTGGGGGGATTTTTTGGCATTTCTTGGGATTGGGAAAGGAACTCCAAGGATTTCCCGGGATGGGAAGAGCTGGAACCTGCTGAGAATCCAGAAATCCTCCAGGATCCCAAATTCCGATCCAACCTCCATCCAGGACCCAAATCCACTTTTTTTTGGAGTCGTTTTGGGGTTTTTTTATGGGAAGAGCGACTTTCCTGCCGGATTCCCGGGAAAAATCCTTCCCTGGGATCGGGAATTCCCGTTCCAGAGCGAGAAATTCCCTGGGAGCTGTTGGGATGAGATTCCCGGGAATGGGATCGAAATCAAAATCCACGGAGCCCAAATCCCAAAAAATTCCGGGATTTTGGGATCCAGGGCGCTCAGGATCCGTCCCCAGGGGTTTTTATGGGATTTGGGAAGGGAGACCCTGCCTGGAGTCTCGAATTCCCAGGGAATTCCCAAAATTCCTGCCCGGAGAGGAGCGGGGATGGGGCTGGATCCAATCCCGGGCTGGGGATGGAGGGAATTCCTTGGGAAAAATGGGAAAAAATGGGATTTGGGAAGGAATTCCCGCCTGGGAGGGGCGGGAATTCCCAGAGAATCCCTGGGAATGGCCAAGGGAGAGCTCGGGATGAGCTCCTGGAATTCCGGGATTTTGGCGGCTCCGAGGCGGAAATTCCCATGGGATGGGGGAAGCAAAAAACCTGAAACAATAAAATAAAATAAAATAAAATAAAATAAAATAAAATAAAATAAAATAAAATATGAAATAAAATAAAATAAAATATAGAAAATAGAAAATAAAACGAAATAAAATATAAAATATAAAATAAAATAAAATAGAATAAAAATATAACTATAAAAATAAAATAAAAAAATAAAATAAAATAAAGTAAAATAAAATAAAAAATAGAAAATAAAACGAAATAAAATATAAAATATAAAATAAAACAATAAAATAAAATAAAATAAAATAAAATAAAATAAAATAAATATATATAATAAAATAAAAAATAGAAAATAGAAAATAAAACGAAATAAAATATAAAATATAAAATATAAAATATAAAATATAAAAATAAAATAAAATAAAATAAATAAAATAAAGTAAAAATTAGAAATTAAATAAAATTAAAAGAAACATAAAAATATAAAAATAAAATAAAATATAAAATAAAAAATTAAAAAATAAATAAAATATAAAATAAAACAAAATAAAATAAAAATATAAAAAATAAAAATAAAAATATAAAAATAAAATATAAAATATAAAATATAAAAATAAAAATATAAAAATCAAATATAAAATATAAAATATAAAATAAAACAAAACAGAAAATAAAATAAAATAAAATATATAATGAAATAAAATAAAAATTAAAAAATAAATAAAATAAAATAAAAAAATAAAATACAAAATATAAAATAGAAAATAAAATAAAAAATAAAAAACTAATAAAATAGAAAATAAAATAAAATAAAATACAAAATATAAAATAGAAAATATAAAATAAAAATTTAAAAATTAATAAAATAGAAATAAAATAAAATAAATAAAATATAAAATAAAATAAAACAAAACAAAACAAAACCACGAGAAAGAATTCGGGAGTCTCTCCCCGCTTTCCCCGGGCCGGCAGCGAGCGGGTTACGGTCGGGGGGCGGCCCCGCCCCGAATCCCGGGAATCCCGAGCGCTTCCCGCTCCTCCTGCCCCAGCCCCGGGGGGGGTTCGGGGTTTATCTCCCCTTTCCATGGATCCGCGCGAGCCGCGGGAATTCCCGGCGGGATCGGGATCGGGATGCGGGGATCGGGATCCCCCGGGATCCCCCCCGGATCCTGCCCCGCATCCCCGGGATCGCCCGGATCCCGGCGGGAAGGGACCGCGGCATCTCGGGAAGGAGGAGCGGGGGAAGGCATCGCGACATCTCCGCGACATCGCGGCCGGGAAAGCTGGGAAAGGAGCCGGGAAAAGGAGCCGGGAATCGGCCGGGAAAGAGGAAAACAAAACACAAATCCAAACCGGGAATCGGCCGGGAAAGGAAAACGGGAATCGGCCGGGAAAGGAAAACGGGAATCAGCCGGAAAGGGAAACGGGAATCGGCCGGGAAAGGAAAACGGGAATCGGCCGGGAAGGAAAACAAAACACAAATCCAAACCGGGAATCGGCCGGGAAAAGGAGCCGGGAAAAAAAAAAAAACCGGGAAAGGAACCGGGAATCGGCCGGGGAAGAAACCGGGAAAGGAACCGGGAATCGGCCAGGAAGGAAAACAAAACAAATCCAAACCGGGAATCGGCCGGGAAAGGAACCGGGAATCGGCCGGGAAAGAGACCGGGAAAAAAACCGGGAATCAGGCGGGTAGGAAGCGGGAATCGGCCGGGAATTAAAAAAAGAAAACAACCGGGAAACAGCCGGGAAAAAACCGGGATTCAACCAGGAATCAAACCGGGAATGAACCGGGAATAAAGCCGGGATTGAGCCGGGAAGGATCCGGGAATCCAACCGGGAATGAACCGGGAATAAAGCCGGGATTGAGCCGGGAAGAAACCGGGATTGAGTCGGGAAGGATCCGGAATAAAGCCGGATTGAGCCGGGAATCGGCCGGGAAGGATCCAGGAATCATCCGGGAATGAACCGGGAATAAAACCGGGATGGAGCCGGGAATGAACCGGGAATAGAACCGGGAATAGAACCGGGAAGGATCCGGGAACTCAAACCGGGAATCCCGGCCTCGCCCTCCGCACCTCCCGGCATTCCCGACCCTGCCGCTTTCCCGGGATATCGCCGCCGCTGGCAGAGCCGGGCAGGGCCGGGCAGGGCAGCGATGCCGCCGCGCTGAGCATCCCCGAGATTCCCGCGGGGAAAACAAAACCAAACAAGGAAAAAAAACCCCAAAATTCCCAAAAAAAATTCCAAAAAAAAATCCAAAACCGGGAATTCCCTCCCTCCAGGATGCGCAACGCCCGCGCCTTCTCCGAGCCGGAATTCTCGGCCGAGTTCTCCGCCGATTACTCCTGGAGTTTCCCTCCGAGCCCGACGGGCTCCGCCGCTCCCAGGACGCTCCGGCCGCGGCCGCCGCTCCCCCGGCCTGGTCCTGTCCCTGCCTCCCCAATTCCCGGCGCTTCTCCTTCTCCCCGGAATCCTTGGAAAAGCTCTACCAGACCTATTTCCGCCGCCAGCGCCACGAGACGCTGCTGGTGCTGGTGGTCTTCGCCGCCCTCTTCGACTGCTACATCCTGGCGATGTGCGCCGCCTTTTCCCGCATGGAAAAGCTGCTGCCGGCGCTGGCGGCGCTGGCCGGGCTGTTGGCGCACGGGATCCTTTTCCTGCTGCTGCGGGCTCGGCTGCTTCCCGAGCGCTTTTCCCAAAAATTCCTGCCCTGCGGGGTGTGGGCGCTGGTGGTGGCGCAGCTGTGGGGGCTGCTGGGGCTGGAATTCCAGCGGAGCGGCGTTCCCGAGGCGGTGGACACGGTGGGCTGGCAGGCGTTCTTCGCCTTCTCCTGCTTCCTGACGCTGCCGCTGCGCCTGGCGCGGATCCTGCTGCTGACGGCGGCGGCCTGCGGAGGGCACGCGGCGGTGCTGGGAATCGCGGCATTCCAGAGGGGACGGGAGGCGAGGGATGGAGCGGGGCTGGCGCGGCAGGTGCGGGGATATCGGGAATAATGGGAATGGGGATGGGGATGGGGATGGGATGGAGCGGGGCTGGCGCGGCAGGTGCGGGGATATCGGGAATAATGAATGGGGATGGGGATGGAGCGGGGCTGGCACGGCAGGTGCGGGAATATCGGGAATAATGAATGGGAATGGGAATGGGGATGGGAATGGTGGGAATGGGGATGGGGATGGAATGAAGCGGGGTTGGCCCGGCAGGTGCGGGAATATCGGGAATAATGGATGGGAATGATGGGAATAATGGGAATGGGAATGGGATGGAGCGGGGCTGGCGCGGCAGGTGCGGGAATATCGGGAATAATGGGAATGGGAATGGGAATGGGAATGGGAATGGGAATGGGGATGGGGATGGAGCGGGGCTGGCACAGCAGGTGCGGGAATGGTGGGAATGGGAATGGTGGGAATGGTGGGAATGGGAATGGGAATGGGAATGGGAATGGGAATGGGAGTGGGAATGGGGATGGGAATGGGAATGGGGACGGAGCGGGGCAGGCACGGCAGGTGCGGGAGTGGTGGGAATGGGGATGGGAATTCCATGGATGGGATGGAGCGGGGCTGGCATGGCAGGTGCGGGAATATTGGTGGGAATAACGGGAATGATGGGAATGGGGACAGAGCGGGGCTGGCACAGCAGGTGCGGGAATATTGGGAATAATGAATGGGAATAGTGGGAATAATGGGGATGGGGATGGAGCGGGGCTGGCCCGGCAGGTGTGGGGATATCGGGAATAATGAATGGGAATTATGGGAATGGGGACGGAGCGGGGTTGGCACTGCAGGTGCGGGAATGGTGGGAATGGGGATGGGAATAATGGGGATGGGGACGGAGCGGGGCTGGCCCAGCAGGTGCGGGAATATTGGGAATGGTGGGAATGGTGGGAATGGGAGTGATGGGAATGTGAATGGGAATGGGGATGGGGATGGGGATGGGGACGGAGCGGGGCTGGCCTGGCAGGTGTGGGAATGGAAATAGTGGGAATGGGGATGGGATGGAATGGGAATGATGGGAATGAGAATAGTGGGAATAATGGGAATGATGGGAATGGGGACGGAGCGGGGCTGGCCCAGCAGGTGCAGGAGTGGGAATAGTGGGAATGGTGGGAATTCCATGGATGGGACGGAGCGGGGCTGGCCAGGCAGGTGTGGGAATGGGAATGGGAATGGGGATGGGAATGGGAATGGGAATGCTGGGAATGGGGCTGGGATGGAGCAGTGCTGGCCAGGCAGGTGTGGGAATGGGAATGGGAATGATGGGAATGGGGCTGGGAATGCCGGGAATTCCATGGATCAGGAGGTGCTGGCCAGGCAGGTGCGGGAATGGAGCTGGGAATGGGGAAGGAATGGCGGGAAAGGAGGGGAGCGGCCGGGTTTGGGGTTATCCCGGGGTTATCCCGGGGTCATCCAGGGGTTATCCAGGGGTTATCCCGGGGTCATCCAGGGGTTATCCAGGGGTTATCCAGGGGTTATCCCGGGGTCATCCAGGGGTTATCCAGGGGTTATCCAGGGGTTATCCAGGGGTTATCCAGGGGTTATCCAGGGGTTATCCCGGGGTCATCCAGGGGTTATCCAGGGGTTATCCAGGGGTTATCCAGGGGTTATCCAGAGGTTATCCAGGGGTTATCCCGGGGTTATCCATGGGTTATCCAAGGGTTATCCAGGGGTTATCCATTGGTTATCCATGGGTTATCCAGGGGTTATCCAGGGGTTATCCCGGGGTTATCCCGGGATTATCCAGAGGTTATCCAGGGGTTATCCATGGGTTATCCATTGGTTATCCATGGGTTATCCAGGGGTTATCCAGGGGTTATCCAGGGGTTATCCAGGGGTTATCCCGGGGTTATCCAGGGGTTATCCAGGGGTTATCCAGGGGTTATCCTGGGGTTATCCATGGGTTATCCAGGGGTTATCCATGGGTTATCCCGGGGTTATCCAGAGGTTATCCCGGGGTTATCCAGGGGTTATCCAGGGGTTATCCATGGGTTATCCATGGGTTATCCATTGGTTATCCCGGGGTTATCCCGGGGTTATCCCGGGGTTATCCCGGGGTTATCCAGGGGTTATCCAGGGGTTGGTTATCCAGGGGTTATCCATGGGTTATCCATTGGTTATCCAGGGGTTATCCAGGGGTTATCCATTGGTTATCCAGGGGTTATCCAGGGGTTATCCATGGGTTATCAGAGGTTATCCATGGGTTATCCAGGGGTTATCCATGGGTTATCCATGGGTTATCCAGAGGTTATCCATGGGTTATCCAGAGGTTATCCATGGGTTATCCAGGGGTTATCCAGGGGTTATCCAGGGGTTATCCAGGGGTTATCCATGGGTTATCCCGGGGTTATCCCGGGGTTATCCAGGGGTTACCCAGGGGTTATCCAGGGGTTATCCATGGGTTATCCCGGGGTTATCCAGGGGTTATCCAGGGGTTATCCAGGGGTTATCCAGGGGTGGGTTATCCAGGGTTATCCATGAGTTTTCCCTGAGTTTTCCCTGAATTTTCCCTGGATTATCCCTGCGTTTTCCCTGAGCTTTCCCAGAGTTTTCCCTGGATTATCCCTGAGTTTTCCCTGAGTTTTCCCTGGATTATCCCTGAGTTTTCCCTGAGTTTTCCCTGGATTATCCCTGAGTTTTCCCTGAGTTTTCCCTGGATTATCCCTGAGTTTTCCCAGTTTTCCCGGGGTGATCCCTGAGTTCCCTCCCCACGCTCCGGCCCTGCAGCCGGGGGCGCGATCCCAATCCCGGGAGCTGATCCCGGCGTTTTCCCGGGACATTCCCCAAAACCCACCCAGCTGGCTTGGGAAAGGACCCTCGGGATCGACTCCAATCCCAAATCCTGTGGTGGGAATTCCCGGATCCATCCCAGGGAACCACCCGGAGAGCCCGGAATGGGGGAATCCAGGAAAACCCCATCACAATTCCTGAATTTCTCCCCATTCCCCATCCCCCATCCATCCCGACATCCCTTGGAACGGCCAAAATTCCCAAAAATTATTTCCTCCTAAAAAAAATTCCCAGCGTCCCGGGAGCTTTCCAGGAGGAAAAAATCGGGATTTATTCCCGGATTCCCGGGCGTTCCCATTTTCCCAGCCATGTTTTGGGGACGGAACTCCGTCCCCCAAATCCCTAAATCCGGGTTTATTCCCCAAAATCCGGGAATTCCGCGGCCAAATCCCGTTTTTAACCCAGGGATGCTCTGGATCTTCTTTTTCCGACACCAGGACAGGATCGGGGAAAAAAAAAAAAAATTGGAAAATCCCAACTCCGTGGGAATTGGGGATTCCCCGGATCAACTCCTGGGAAAGCTCCAGACCAAAGGAAAAAATTGGGAATTTATTCAATTCTTGGGATAATTTGGGAACGAGGAGGTCACGCCGAGGGTTTGGAAAACGCAGCTGGAAAAAAAAAACCCGGAAATCCCGAATTTTTTTTGTTTTTTCCGGATTTTTGGGATGCGTGGCTCGGGGTTTGTGGGATGCTGGGAGGAGAACTCGGAGGAATTCCCGGTGGCGTTCCCGGCTTTTCCCTTTTTCTCTTCACGGAGAGTCCGGAGCCGGGAAAACCTTGGGAATGGCTTCTCCAGGAATGCCCAGGGCCGTTCCTGCTTTTCCCGCAGAATCTGGGGTTTGGGATCTCCTCTGGGATCGGAGCTTTTCCTGCAGGATTTGGGATCTGGAGCTTTTCCAGCAGGATTTGGGATCTGGGATGGGAATCTCTCCTTCAGAATTTCGGATCTGGGATGGGAGTTCTTCCACAGAATTTGGGATCTGGGATGGGAACCTCTCCACAGGATTTGGATCTGGGATCAGAGTTTTTCCCACAGGATTTGGGATCTGGGATTGGAGCTTTTCCCACAGAATTCCGGGTTTGGATCTGGGATCTTCTCTGTGCTGGAGCTTTTCCCACAGAATTTGGGGTTTGGGATCTCCTATGGGATCGGAGATTTTCCCGCAGGATTTGGGATCTGGACGGGAGCTTTTCCATGGAATTTGGAGTTTGGGATCTCCTCTGTGTTGGAGCTTTTCCCGCAGGATTTGGGGTCTGGAATGGGAACTTTTCCTGCAGAATTTGGGATCCGGGATCAGAAATTTTCCTGCAGGATTTGGGGTTTGGGATCTCATCCATGCTGGAGCTTTTCCTCAAATTTTGGGATCTGGGACGGGGACCTTTCCGACAGGATTTGGGATCTGGGATTGGAGCTTTTCCCACAGAATTTGGGATTTAGGATCAGAGGTTTTCCCACAGAATTTGGATCTGGATTTTGGAGTTTTTCCAACAGAATTCGGGGTCTGGGATGAGAACTTCCCCCGCAGAATTTGGGATCCGGAATGGGAGATTTTCCCAGAGGATTTGGGATCCGGGATCAGAAATTTCCTGCAGGATTTGGGATTTGGGATTTGGGACCTCCTCTGTGCTGGAGCTTTTCCCTCAGAATTTGGGATCTGGGATCTCCTCTGGGATTGGAGATTTTCCTGCAGAATTTGGGATCTGGGATCAGAGCTTTTCCCACAGAATTTGGATCTGGGATGAGAACTTCTCCCTCAGAATTTGCGATCCGGGTCGGGAGATTTTCCCTCAGAATTTGGGATCTGGGATCAGAAGTTTTCCCGCAGGATTTGGATTTGGGATCTCGTCCATGTTGGAGCTTTTCCCTCAGATTTTGGGATCTGGGACGGGGGGGTTTCCAACAGGATTTGGGATCCGGGATCAGAACTTTTCCCACAGAATTCAGGATTTGGGATCTGGGATCTTCTCTGTGCTGGAGCTTTTCCCGCAGGATTTGGGATCGGGGATTGGAGTTTTTCCCTCAGAATCTGGGATCTGCATTTGGCTCTGTGCTGAAGTCTTTCCTGCAGAATTTGGGATCTGGGATCAGAAGTTTTCCCGCAGGATTTGGATTTGGGATCTCGTCCGTGTTGAAGCTTTTCCCTCAGATTTTAGGATCTGGAATCGGAGCTTTTCCCAGAGAATTTGGAGTTTGGTATCTCCTCTGTGCTGGAGCTTTTCCCGCAGGATTTGGGATCTGGAACGGAACTTTTCCTGCAGAATTTGGGATCCGGGATCAGAACTTTTCCCACAGAATTTGGGATCCGGGATGGGAGGGAACTTTGCTGCAGAATTTGGGATTCGGGATTGGAGTTTTTCCCGCAGAATTTGGGATCTGGGATCAGAAGTTTTCCTGCAGGATTTGGGATTTGGGATCTCGTCCATGCTGGAGCTTTTCCCTCAAATTTTGGGATCTGGGACGGGAACCTTTCTGACAGGATTTGGGATCTGGGATTGGAGCTTTTCCCACAGAATTTGGGATTTAGGATCAGAGGTTTTCCCACAGAATTTGGGATCTGGAATTTGGGAGTTTTTCCAACAGAATTCGGGATCTGGGATTGGAGCTTTTCCACAGAATTTGGGGTCTGGGATGAGAACTTCCCCCGCAGAATTTGGGATCCGGAATGGGAGATTTTCCCAGAGGATTTGGGATCCGGGATCAGAAGTTTCCTGCAGGATTTGGGATTTGGGATCTTGTCCGTGTTGAAGCTTTTCCCTCAGATT